>JAHWXV010072618.1:0-13659 GCA_024586415.1 Phrixothrix hirtus
ACAGATTATTGATACCTTAAATATCCTTACCTAAAAATTGTCAAAAATTCAAAATAAACAAAATTGACACGGTAGTCAGGAAATTACCGTGACACATTACAAAAAAGTACTTGCCGAATACCAGATAACTTTCCGGAAAAAGACATATTTTTAAATTTTATTCGCTAAAAAATCACCAATCTCAACCAGATTTGAACCCACTTGCTTTAAGCTTAGAGGCAAATGCTCCAATGCCTGAACCACCCAAGTATGACCAAAATTGCATACCACTCTACTATAAAATTTGGAAAATTGATTTACTCTTTTTGGTACACTCGATTCCCAATGCTTTATCTAATTTCGATAACATTCCATAAACTTATCGAGAGCCCTTTTAAAATAGTGGTTTTTAGTATTTCCTAGCACTGACTTCTTTGGAGTAAATATTTGAGATTTTAAAACAATTACAAAGTGCTGAGAACAAAATTTGGAGAATGGTGACTTTTATCCCACATTCTAATGAGTAAACTTGTTGGCTTGTGTGCTGATGCCAAATAAAGTTTCTGCAACTGAGATGGGATAAAATTTGTTAATCACCTGAAGAAAGCCACTCAGCAAATCACATGTGTGTTTACCAAATGTTTTATGAACTAAAATTAGGCTTAGTCTATGCCAAAATATGAAGGCCCTAAGAGTCCGAGTATTTTTATTGTTTTTGTTTCAGGCTTGAAATGCGGTATCCGGGCTTCAACCACTATGTTATTACTCTTGGAAGTACTCCGGCTTGCCTGGTCTCTTATCAATAATATTTGATAAACGTCAATACAAACTTGCCTTTTCCCATCTAAAAATACGATGGGAGATTTAACCTGGCCGTGAAGAAATAAAAATTTTATTTTCTAACACAGGGCCTACCAACGTTGATCATTAAATTCAGCGTTTTTCAATAGTGTAATACTAGTTTCAACTCTGCAAAATCGTCTTGACTTGTATTTTTTAAGTTTTCATTAGAAGAAAAGCAACGCCCCCGCAATTGCTTTTTTTGTTTAAGAATGAGATAGTACTGGGTTATGGCTATAAGGCGTACATCTCAACTTTACGAAACTGAAATCATTGATTATTTTCTAAACTTTTCGACCGTTGTAAGGGTCATGAGACGGTATTGTTTTCTGAGCAAAATGTTGAGATCTCTCAAATTTTAGTTGTTTTCTTATATACATACATATACAGAATTTTTAGTGCCTTTATGTATGTGTTCATACCGCAGAATTCCTTTAGTATCCCATACATTCTAATGAAAATTTTGTTCTTGTTGTCTATGGTGTGTAGATTCCTTGTGTATCCACCAGATTGACTTATGTTTCGTGGATGGGTCTCAATGGTACATACATGCCTCATCAGCAGATACAATTTTCAAAACCGACCTTTGTGCAGTGTACTTACATCGAGTAAATCTTTAAAAATTTTAAATACAGTGATTTCTGATACTCTCAGTGCCTTTGAAATGATTAAAACCATTAACATTAGTTTTTGAATATTTTCGTTCATTCTTGCTTCTATGTATAGGTCTTCCTTGCACCGATTCACTGCACCATCAAAATTGTTTAGATCAAAATTTTATTTTCTCTTATACTGTAATTAATTTTACGTGAATAGTTCTTGATTTATTTCCCTTCTTAGTAAGAACTTCATAATGCTTTTGTTAAAGCTTCTTGGTAAAAACACTTTTAGATATCACATGGTGCTGTAACAAAAGCATAACAGTTTAGTTAGCTCTTCAATTATCAAACCGTTAACTTTGACAACGTTTTCCAGCAATAACTCTCCGTACAAGACTCACGATCTGTTTTAATGTCTTACATATTTACAGAAAGTCATTTTGTAAGAGCAATGACCGCACCAACACCTCTGAACTGATATCAGATTACAACTTTTTCACCACCTATGTGTAAATGAAAAAATTTACCATTCTTTGCCCTTTTGGGAAAATTATTTTTTAAGGCTCGCCCAAGAATACTTCAAATTCAAAAATCTGTAATTTCTATAAACTTAAATTTACAATAACACATTTTGACAGTTATTAAGGTATATACTAGGATTTCTTATGACATGATATTTACGCAATAACCCAGCTGCAAATTTAAGAAAAATCTTGTCTAGGTTATTGAACATAATTATAATAACTATAGAACATCCTCTAATGGTGATGACTTTGACAAGTTCATCGGCTTAAATCATATTTTAAAAGTTTTAGTGATCGTTCATTGTTTATCGACGTACCCTTTTCCAGCTGACGCACTGTTTCCTGTTCATTGTGAGATAGATTGCGCTATGTTAGGTTAAGTTTGCCTTTTATTTTTACAAATGATGCAATATTATGTACTGACTTTACCTACTAGTTCCAAACTTTGTTGTTAATAACCTTGCAATAAATAATGAACAACAATTAAAGCTCACTAAGAATCAGGGGAATTATCTGAAAATATTTATGTCAAGGTCGCCAACATTAGAGGTTAATCAACTTTCAACACTACTTACCAAATTTAATTTAATCCTTCAATAAAATTCCTACAAAAACAATTGAAAATACAGTCCTTTAGAATAACATCTATGTAATTATAAATTTCTTAAATATTTTCGTTTATTTCTTCGTTTTATTTAAAAATCAAAATGTCTCAAATTTTCAATACATTCGTCAATAAAGAAATAAAAAATATTAAGCTGGTTACGAGAGTTTAAATCAAATTCTTCGATTATCAAGAAAAAAAAACTGATTTAAAAAACTGAAAACGTTTTTAATAATCATTTTATGATATATTTGACGTTTCTAAAACTGTTTCGTTAAATAGTGAATGACATGCTAAAAATGATAAAAATAATATTACAATCATTATTTGCAAGAATATTAGAGAATTTTAGGTTTCTATTTGAAATGTTTAAAAATATAAAACTTAGAAGCTTCTAGAATGTTTTATAATCAATACCGTTAGTTAACAACTCTCCAGTTTGTAAATTAATTAAGCAGACATTCAAGTTGCATTAATCACATAATTTAGTATTCTTAGTTTGAAACTGGACGTTTTAAATCAGAATTCTAATTGTTCTACCAATGCTCTCATGCCATTTAATTCTTACAATTTGTCTGTACTTAAAATACCAAGCTTTTCATTTTAACTTCTTTTAAGATTAAGCAGTAGATGCTCACTGGCGTAGGTTCAAAATAACATACGCCAGAGAGAGAGAGAGAGAGAGAGAGAGAGAGAGAGAGAGAGAGAGAGAGAGATAAATGTACTCAACTGTTTAATCGTGGATTGTAAGGCTGGGTTGTATATTCTTTTGGGCTTCTTTTCAACAATTATTTCCATATTTTTCTACCTTGTGTTAAGCGTTTCGCCTTTTCCCATTTAATTTCCTTCTTTTCCATTGCTTCCCTATCTTCGAACATTCGTGTTTTTCTTCGTCTGCCCCTTTGCCTTCTCTTAATTGTTTTTGCTTCATATACTTCTCTTGTTTCTTTGTTCTCTCATTCTGTGGACGTGCCCACACCATATTACTAGACAACGTTCTTTAGTTTCTCATGTTTTCCTTTCTTTTGACCTTTCTTAAAATTTCATTACAGTGCTATTTATCGTGCCCATTATTTTTCATGGTTGCTCATGTTTTCAAGTCATTATCGAGATAGTGTCTACACCTTAATCTATTTTGGCATTATTTTCCTTCTTTAGTTAGAATTATGTTATTTATGCTGTTAATTAGTTTTCTTATTGCTCCTATCCTTTATTTCATTTCTTCATCTGGCTTTTCGTCCTTGGTACTTATTGAACCTATTAAACCTATTTATTGCTATGATTTTCCGTCTATCTGAATTGCATGTTTTTCTAATTTTTTGCGTAGCATTATTTTTGTCTTTCATATTTCAATTCTCTATGTGTTTCTTGATCTTCTTTAAGTTTTCATTCTAGGTTCTTTTGTTTATTTTCAATACTAGCCGTATTGAGTAATATATGGATCATTTTCATTTCCCCATGTCCTATTGTATGCTGTTTAGCTTGTTTCTCTGCTTTTTTGTATGAATTCACCTAATATTGCTATTGACAGTAATGAACTCAATATACAGACTTACCTTATACCTTTTCAATTCATCCACGCTCGTTCTTAGGTAATTCCATGTTTTTCTATATAAATTTTGCACATTTTTCACTAAGTTTTCTGGTAATTCTCTTTCCCATATGATTCCTATTAAATCTAGCGAAGTTATTTTCAAGATCGATAAAGCACACACGTATATGTATTACTTGCTTCCTTTATGGTTTTCTCACTAAACTATCCCAGAATGAACATTGTATCCTGCAATCCTCTATTTTTCCTGAACCAATAATTATTTCTCTCTATCATTCTTTTCAGACATGTTCTTGGTCTTTTTTTTTATTATATTTGCGAATGTTTTTGCTAATGCATTTAATAAAATGACTGAACACTCTTAATTTTGAAACTCTTCGTTCTTATTCAGATTTTTGGAATACTTCTATATAAGGGAGCTTCCTAGCACCATCATCTTCAAGAATTATGTCTTCGATTGGGCTTTCGTCAGAGTATGTAATTAAGCACATTAACCATTTTGTACTTACATGATCAAATTTTGGCCACATATTAACGTCGGTAATAATATATATATTCTATGTTGTATACTTGGCGAAACCTGATCTTCTAATGGTGTGGTGATTGAACTGAAGCTGATGGTCAAAGATTATTACCAAGTAATCGGATTTTCCCTTCCTGTTAACGATTCTGATTATTTCCGTTTTTCCTTCGTTAAAGGACATTTTCCATTTTTTAAAGTAAATTTGTGGTTTGAATAGTACCTTTCCCGTTGATTTATGCCTACTGGGCGTCCTCTGTTATAGATAACCACGGCCTTGCCATCCATGAGTTACGGTATATTGTTGGGGGATTTTCTCTAAGGAATATTTTAGACGAAGATGTTGAACATAGTCGGTGACAATGGTAAACCCTGGGAAAAGTCTTCTATTGCCATTTTTGACTCGCTTCAATTAATTTCCCATTGATACCTTGAACGTCCTATTTTCTAAAAAAGATTTAATGAATATTATCTTAATTGGTAGTCTGTTGAGCTCAATCTTATATGTCAGTGCCCTTCTTTATACTCTATCATAGTTTTTCTCGACATCGTAAAACTAGGCGCAAGCCTTCGCTTGGCGAACAATTTAATCCAAATTGGGGATTGTTGGATAATGCGAATTAACATCTGATCCTGAATTGGGAGTGCGATAGCATCTTTCTTTCTTCTAACGTCTTTTGATATTTCGCCTTTGAATTCAATTCAACAGACTAAGATATATATTTGCCTTTTTTGTAGATTACGATTATGGACACTTCTTTATAACATCTTTCTTAATAAATCGTTCTTATAATCGCGTTGAAAAACTCTTAGATCATCCATCGCCGATTCAGGTTATAACTTAATTGCTCTTGTGGATATTCCATCCTCTTCCGGCGCTCTTTTGGAGTTGGAAGTTTTGATTTTAGTTTTAATTTTTCTATGGTTATCTGGTAACGGGTTAGATGTTGTAGTTCTTCTAAAGACCAACGAACGCTGTCTATTAATTGTTACTGAGCTAGTGCTACAAATTTGAGCTTTGAGTTTCTACCTTGTCCTTGTCCCTGAATACTAGCATCACATGTAGATTTATATGGTTTAGGGTTCTGCACTATCTTGCGTTTTCTTAAGAAATACCGTATCTTATTCTAATCTTCTTCCTTTGTCTTTTCCACCAGCTTCCTCAGTTGTCATCTTTTTTAGCTTGAATAGTCTATTAACTTCTTTTTGTCATTTTTTTACAAGCTTCCTAACCATAAAGGTTCCTTATTCTTATCCACTTCTTCTCCTCATACTGAAAGAGCTCAATTTCTTCAGTTTACTTAAAGATGAGCTTGCTTTAATGATTGCTGTTTTATTTATTTAATCATCTATATAAGTTGGGAGGCTTGGAACTTTTTGTTGTATGGTGCGGAGATTGGGTTGTTTGCTGTTTGCTGGGCTAGCTAACCTTTCCTTTAGTAGTACTGGGAAATAGTCCGACTGTTTCAATTTAAACATTATTTCTGAAACTATTTATGGTGAAGATATGTAGGACGTCTCGTTTTTTACAGCAAACCTCCTCCAGTTGCACTAACAACACAGATGTTTTGAAGTACTGATATTGTAATGGCATTAATTAAGTCTTTTACTATAACCGTGTGAGTAATTTTTCTATATTTATCGATCCTAATGCCCAGAAGAGCTATTTTACATTATAATCCTTTTCTATTATGAGGGGACCATGAGTAATAAGTTCCTTCAGTTCTTCTTTATCAATTTTGTTGTCGACGGCTAATTGCATTTTGACCCTTATTGCTCCAATAAGCGGGTCTTAGAAAAAAAAATGGCAGTGCGGTAACACAGATAGAATTGTGTGCAAAATCGCTACTCTTTTAATTCCTTCTAAAGTTTTTCTTAAGGTGTTACAGCCTGAAATTTATATACTAGGTGTGATAAAAAAAAACGGGAATTGTGATATTCTTCAAAACGTATTCATTTATTCAACAATTTCTATACTGTACCATTCAAAGTAGTCCCCCTAGAATACAACACACTTCTGCCAACGTTGTTTCCAACTTGCAAAGCACCGTTGAAAGATCTTTTTATGTATTTTTCCTTTACTTCTTCTATCGTTGAAAAACATCGTTCTTTAGGGGTCCTCTTCAGTTTAGGGAACAGAAAATACTTATAAGGGGCCATGTCTGGAGAATAGAGATGTTGAGGTATCACAGTGATCTTCTTCTTCGCCAAGAAACGTGTTATAAATAATGCGATATGTATCGGCGCATTGTCAAGGTGTAAAATCCATGAGTTTCCTTTCCATGGTTCGGGTCGTTTTCTTAGGATAAACTCATGTAATTTACGCATAACTTGTAAGTAATACTCTATATAGACTGCATAGCCTGTCGGTAAAAATTCAAAATGCACAATTCCATTGTAGTAAAAGGAAACGGTAAGAAGAACTTCACGTTTGACCTGACTTGATGCGCTTTCTTCGGTCTCGGCTCCTCCAAACACTTCCATTGCGATAACTGAGACTTTTTTCAACGCCATTGCCATATCCCTATGTTTCGTCGCCAGTTATAACGCATTGGAGTAATTCTGGGTAATTAGCGACGTCAGCAAGCATTTGTTCGGCGATTTCTACGCAATGCTCCATTTGTTGAGAATTCAGAAGTTTCAGAACGAATTCAGCTACCACTCGTTTCATACCCAAAACTGTAGAAAAAATTGCTTCGCATGAGCCGTATATTATTCGTAGTTCTTTAGCAACCTCATAAATAATAATTCTTCGATTAGCAAGCACGCTCTCTTTTACTTTTTTAACATGTTCATCGTTGGAAGAGGTGCTAGGACGCCCAGACTTAGCGTTTGTACCAGTAGTAAGCATGTACTTGTAATAAAGTGTCTCCACCATTTTGAATGTTTTTTAACACAAAATTTTAAACAAATTCTTTGCTCCAACATGTCACCGCACATAAAGATCACAGAATTCTCTCAGAACGTCTTACTTTACGGCTCACCAAAAACCAACTAAAGATTGCACCGGTCTGAAACTTGAGGCATACTTCACTGACAGTACTACCAACTCAAAAAAGAAACATTTAACAAATTCGATACACTACAATGCGCGCAATTCAAAATGTCTCGTTTGTTTTGATCGTACCACGTATATATAGGTGTTTCTGTTAGTAACCACATTGTGACTTCATGCCTCCTAAAGGATATCTCCAATTCGTTGATCTTACTTAGGGCTCCGTTGATGTTTCACGTAGCCAAGGTGTATTACATTGTTTTAGTTTTTCGTCTTTAGCTGGTCGGGAGCATTTTGAGTATTATTTTTTCTATGACTTTTAATTGTCTATTGACTATTTCTTCTTTTAATTTTGATCTAGTTCATTTCATCCTCAGCTTCTTTTGTCTTTGTTTCGCTTCTCTCTAATATTTCCACTAGGTTCATGGGGCATTTCTCTGTAGTTGCGATATTTCGATAATCTAGTGACTTCTAGTTTATATTGGAAAATATAGTGGCTGCCTGTACATTTAAGACATCTATGTATATGGCGCCGTGCAGCGGTACGCTACATGGTCATATAGTTGATAGCAAAAACATTGAATGTGTTCTGGTTGGTGTTGTCTGCGGTTCCGTTGTCCCATATCATCATGACTTTCTGTAATTTAAATAACTACTTGCCATTTTCGTCTTTATTACAATTTACTAGTCTAATGGAAACTTTCTTGTTCTCCAACTTTTTTGCAGAATTTGGGAAAATGGCTTGATTGTCCTGATATTTTTTAATTTCTTCATTTTCAATGTACTCTGATACTCCTTGTAGGACTATTTCTAATTATTTCTCACAAAATGAATGAGAATATTATTGAAACCTCCCCTTACGGGGTGTAATTGCAATTCTTCTTCAGCCAACAATGGGAAGTAGCTAGATCAAAGCAAGAATGGGTTTAAAAGGAAATTAGAAGGTAAGTATGAGTAGAAATACTGCCTCAACGTCTCAGTCGAGTCAGAAAACCGCTCGAAAGCTAAATCTGAGCAGACAGCCCGAAGATTGATTTCAGGACCTCTATATGATTTTTCCATAGCGTCAAGAATCCTTTTCAGTATACTGAAGCCATCTACTGAATTAGTGAAAATCTTGATGCATTTCGCAAAGTTGTACGACTAAGTAAACGTTATTCTATTGCTTTCTGCTACTTTTTTCATAATACCCGAGGAGGTTTGCGCTTTAGCATTTTCTTGTAGGGAATATTCTGCTACGTTTGTTTTCACTACTCTTGGCGGGATCTTCATGGGTATTTTGGAACTCCTTTGCGTCTCATACTCTGAAAATCGTGCATATCTTATCTGTCCTGTTTCAAATATTTATAAAATTGCAATATAATTTATAATGTTAATTATATAATTAAGCCAAAATGCAGTCTTTCGTTAAACAAAGCTCGAGGAGGTCTCTAAATGTTCTGTTTGTGTAAGTGTTTATGTGTCTATATATCTTAAGGTCTACCTACCTTTCGAAGCAGACGGCCGATTTAGACCAAACTTGCTATCCAGCTAAAGGGAGAGTTGGGGCAAAAATGTGAATTTTGTTAAGTGATAACATTAGGCATGTGTCATCGCAAAGAGTTCAGTAGTACAAGCTTGGTTGACCTAGGTCGAAATTCGCAGATGTTATAGATCAAAATCCCAAATAATGGGCTATCTTGAGAATAGGAGTACAAATTTGTCAATATCAATCTATCAGATGCCATTTGTTTCAAATTATTTTATTGTAGCTTTCTAAACCCTCCACAGTTAATTAGGTTAGAAAATAATGCTTCCAGGCTCGTCGCATTTTCCAAAAATGTTTATACATTTTTCCGCTTTAGAATACGTGGAACAAAATATTCATTAATATACAGTTTCTATAATTTTCTTTGATTTCGCTTTGATTTTCGAAATTTAGTACAAAATTTCTTCATATTTCAACTTAAGCTACCTTTTCAAAAACGTGTTTTTCAAAATATACTCGAAAACAACTTCAGCGTATAGCTTTTGTACACTAATTATTAGTAAATTAAAAGTGACAAAGAATCTAATGGCGTTTAATCCTACACCAAAACATATTACTTAAATTTATTTTTAAAAAATATTATCAATAATTCAATTATAGTAAGATGAAAATAAAATATGATTGTTAATCTTTGTAAAATGATCATGTACCATCAAATATCGACCATGTTTTACAGATTTTCAGCTTTATCGAAAAGGTAGTTTATTATTCTCGAGTCTGATTTATACAGAAATTTTTTATTTTAAAATTAAAGGAACCCAAGGGAGGCTCTTTAACGTTTTGAGATCAAAGATTCTATTACTAGATTTTATTGCTAGTCAAAGCACTCTGATTAAGTGGCAATTTTGTGATTAATAATTGAGCCAAGAACTTTTAAATGTAAATACGGTTTGTTTGTTCACAATAGTCGACTGGAAAAATTGAACTGTATTAGAGGTTTTGAAACTTAATTAGTTCTTACTAATTACCAACTAATTTTATGCAAACTTGCCTAAAACCAAATTGTTATTATTTATTTCAAGGGCTATTCATTGTTTTTATCATTAAAAATCCATAAATTAGAAAGAAATAGCAAATATATTTAGACAATGAACCGTAAATAGTTGTTTAGTGTTGTCATTATTTATGTAATTAGATTTTTAATGGAATATTTAGACGTTTTTGCCTTAAGAAAATGTAACAGCTATCCTTAGCGTGATCTACATTACTAACTCATTTTCAACAAATTCCTTTTGTAAGTGTAAATTCTAAACATAATTATATGCCGAAATTAAAATCCCAGTTTTAAAGTACTATCCTGCCTAACTGTTTTTCTTATTTACAAAGTCGGTCTGGAAAAAGGTCTCAAATCCTAACGGTAAACATATAAAATCAACCTAAAACTAGGTAAACCGCAAACTTGTAAAATTTAACTGTGATGACATCTTCAGTAGCCAAGACTTTGAGGGTGGGAGTTACTTCCCTTATTTTCAAATAATTCTCTTCTTATTGGTCAATGTGTAAAGGGTTGCCTGAGGGCTGACCAGAAATGATAAAAGAACTAAATGGACAATATTATTAACAGTTACTGTAAAAGTTCCTAACTGTTATTGAGTTTACATTACTTATGGTCATTTAATTTGGAATTTACATTATATAATTAATGGTAAGTTAGTATTACATTTATTTTAGTAATTTTTGAAACTTCTTATTGGACGCATAAATTTTAATATTAATAGTAAGTGTAACTACTCACTTATTAAACATTAAAGTTCCAAAATCTAATTGATAATGGCACATTCTTCTAATTTTCAGATGGAAATAACTCCAACATCACAAACGGCAGTTCACGCTTTTCTAACAATTAGTCACGGTACAGCATTAAGCCGAATTTCCGAACCTTTGGATTGTTCTACACCAATTTTAGACCTTTGTATACGCAGAAAACCGCGCGCTTTTTCGCCTGAAATAAAAGCGCAACATTCAGTGCCGTTAAAAAGTGAATTAATTTATACGGAAACACCCACATCAACGGTTGGAATCTCAAGTCCTGATTCTCGTGCGGATTCAGAAACATCAGAAACGTCAGCATCATCAGATTTATACCGCGATCTCCAAATTCGATCGATGCAACAATCTTTAGTACCTAAAGTTAAAATTCCGCGACCATTTAAAGCTTATCCCAAAAATCCGCTTTCATTAGCCGCTGCGGAATGTGTGCTCAGTAAAGAATCTGCAGAAGCTTATTCCGAATTTAGAAAACAAATGCTTGCACAAGTACAAGCAAGTCATGGAATTATTAATAAAAATATGCGGAGAACGTCTCAAGGAAGCAATCTACATAATCTAGAAGATGCTTGTTATTGGGAAAAACGAAGGAAAAACAACGAGGCCGCTAAAAGATCGCGAGATGCAAGAAGGGCTAAAGAAGATGAGTTAGCAATTCGAGCGGCTTTTTTGGAACGAGAAAATTTACACTTAAGGTGTGAAGTTGCGAACATGAGAATGGAATTAGAGGAACTTAGAAGTGTAGTTTATCGTCGACCAGTGGTATAATTAGATTAAACATTAAAATAAACAATTCTTGTGATTGCTTTTCTTGTCATTAGTTATGATTAAGTAAATTAATGTTATTTAGGTGTTGTATTGAAAATATTTTATGAATGATTTTGTGAAATAACTTGTCTGTGTAAATATATAAATAAATATTTCGTTGAAGGTCTTTTATTTATAATAAAATTAAAACAAACATAACACTTCAACTCCGAATTTAAAACGTTTTTCAGTTATAAATAGCAATAAACTTATAATTTACACAATTTATTATTTATAATTATTTCTTTTGTCATAAGCAAATTTTTCTGCGAATCCTACCTTTCTTAATTGTTTTGTTACTTTATGTCAACTTTTTTCAATTTATCTTAACGACTGATCGGTTCCATCTTGAGCGTCCGTTCTGAAAATCAGGCATTTTCGGCTGGAAAGTACTATTTTACAAGACTAGACCTGTAAAAACACACTTTCCAGCCGCTAATGCATACTTATCAGAACGGACGCCTAAAAAATGTATGTAACACATCCAGAAAAACCCTTTCATGGCTTTCTTCGCCGTCGGCCTGAAATTTGCCTGTGCGTCCTGTAAATAACCCATTTCCAAACTTGTTACGTTACGTACTATTAAGTATATATGGCAACTTTGAAGTAACTTTATAAATAACACTATTTAAAAAATGTGCCTGTGGGGCAGTCATGTAACCAGGATGTATTATTACGTCAGTATGCAAAAAACAGAACAATGTTTACGTTTCTTACACTTAACGGTATGCCTCCTTACAAAAGTAGATGAAACGTTGCATTTAGTCTGTGCTGTAAATTCCTCTGTTCGAGAAAGCGAATTTAAAGCGTATTTAAAAAAAATACATATATTCAACATATCTTCACTCCACCCCCCTAGAAAGGTTCCAGTAATAGTTATATTACACAATTGCCATTGCATTAAAATCAATGTCATTTTTAAGTCAAAATCAGGGAACTATAACAATTTCAACGCTATAAAAAATTGTACAAAGCAATTGTGATTTTTACTTTTAATTTGATAATTTTAACAAAAGTTACTATTAGAATTTTAAAATTATGAACAAAAGTTTATCTCCTATTTACCTCTAATCGGATTAGTTAGACATTGCTATACCTATTTCACTTGATATGGTGTACTGAGGCCCTTTATCCCCGTGCAAAATGTAATTAAAAAAAATTAGTGAATGATCCTAAAAGGAAGAAGTGCTGTTTAAAATGAAAAATGTAAATTGTATAACTCACAGTTAACTATAACAACGTCACGCCGTTAAATAATTGAATTCGTAGTCTGTAAATAGATGGTTTTTTATTTTGAATCAATCACGGACCTCACCACGAAATAAACTATTTAATGCCATTTTTATAGCCTGCCAAGCTCTACAGAACTGGACATTACAGTTACATAATATGAAATTGGAAAAAAGTATGTTATAATAAAAATAATAAAACAGTTTTGTCTTAAAATTTTATTGATAGTCCCCAAAAAAGGCGGACTGTCAATAAATGAAAACGGTAAGTCAAAAACGATATATTATTTTTATCATACCTACTTCTTTGAGAAGACTGTTTTCAATTATAGAAACTTTTAATAGGTTTTAATGTTATAGTATTACATCCGAGAGGTATATTATGCGATTTTTCAACAAGTCTCCTCGATGCCAGTTTATATTACAGAATATTTATTGTAGTGTAACAAAACTAGTTAACTGTTTTAAAATGTTTATTTATATTCACTAATACGATGATTTATATACACTTATTTATTTGAATAATTATTTCGCAATATACTTTATGTCTATTTATATTTACATTTATGTATACAGTAACTTACAACACAAGATTCTAATAAAAACTAAACATACGGGAATTTAATCCACTGTTTATATAGAAAAGATAAATTCTAGAAAAATATGGAAACTCTAGATTAATAAAATTAGTCATAATAATGATGCAATAAATTGC
>JAHWXV010072652.1:0-11900 GCA_024586415.1 Phrixothrix hirtus
TTTTTTAAAAGTGTTTATATATATATATATATATATATATATATATATATATATATATATTTACACGTATTTACTTAAATATTTATTTTCTAGTACACTAATAATAAACATTTATTTAAAAATATTCTAAGCAAAACTAAAACTAAAGGATTATAATGCGCTATTTATATAGAAAGAAGTCAAGAACATTCTGCATTAGTAAGGAATGAATTCCAATGCCATAACTCATTACTGTAACCTTGGGTGTATTTAAATATCAGTTACAGTAATTAATCATTCATCAATATGATGCAATAGAAATATATAAAAATCCAACGCTATTAAAGTCGACAAATCATGGCAACTTATTTTAGAATAGTTTTGGTCGACTGTTCTTGTTTTATTTAATTATCAATTTTTATTGAAAAAGACAACAGGAAGTTTTCGAAACGTATAAAGTTAATTTAATAAATATTACACAGTTTACCAAAAAAATTTGTTCATCATAATTACGTCATTTAGTTTAGTTATCTGGCACCCTTCTCGATTATTCTGGAATATTCTATAGAATTTTTACTGTTTCTAATTTTACTACATTATGATATTTGACCTGTTTCTGAATGGTAAGTTTCTTTAACTTTAAGCGTTGCCAGTTTTCTTGCTTAGGAGAATTTACCATTTTATGTATTACATTTTATTAAATTATGACTTATCCATTAAAGTTATCGAAAAATTGTATTGTGTGTACTTTGGACAATTTCCATGTAAAAATATTCATTAATTGTTGACTTCTGCCGCAACAAAGTTTTGACCCTTATTAATTTTTTTCGGGAAAACCGTTAGGTTTTAGACTATTGTTGTATAAATATTGGCAGATATAATGTATTCTATATTGTAATTATTAATCATATTTGAAATAAAAATTTAGCTGTTATGACATCTACATTCTCTTTGTGGCATATTTTTTACGAAATTGCATACTAGAAAACAATGCTTTACTTTAGTTTTGGTATAGGCTGATTTGCATAAATGTATTTGGTATAAACATATATGGATGTACCAAGCATTAAATTCTAACGATGTTAACATTAAATGTTATTTAAAAAATAATCATGTAAGAAGCGCCGCGTTGTTTTGAAAGTCTTACTTAGAAATTAATAGCACGGATTATGATTTCATCATTGTTGATAGGCAATGGAGCAATACATACCATTTGTTCTTTTATGAGACGTTCAGAAATTACTGCAGATATTTTATACCTAATTTTTGTTAATAAAAATAACAAAAAAATTACAGAACTTTTTATTTTTGATTTTTAATAATTACATAACAATTTACAACGTGGAAGCCATTAAATAAAAATGCTAGGTTTTGTAATAAGTAAAACCGAATTATGTAACTTTTAATTTATAAATAAATAATAACGTCGTTCATATATTTACCTACTAATTCTTTTTACTATACGATATTATATAGAATATCACTGTACTAATTATAAAATAATAGATCTATATTTTATCCTGAAGCAAATTTTTGTAAAAGTTTATTCCATTCTTTTGGATAATTTTTCTGCACATGTACGAGCACTTTTTGAATTTGACGAGTCTCATCTTGGGTACACTGAGGACATGAACCCCTTAAAACTAAGGGGGCTAAACCTGTACATCATGTTATAATTTAATACGTAGAAAAATTAAAAAGAATTAACCTACTTTTAAGCCGCCTTCCTGTTGAGTCACAAGGTACTTCGCCAAGGATACATCGTAATTGTCTGGTTAAATATCTGCGATCGCCAATTGCTTTATCAATTGTGTCATCTGAAACCGACTGTCTACTTTCTTGCGGTGTAGCTGATACACTTATTAACAACGCGAGGAAAGCAAAAATCTAAAATATTATTATGCGGTAATATATTTAAATAAAGAAAATTAAATGCATAAAATATTTAAAAAATACATACCATACTAATTGTAAGATTCATATTTTGAAGTTAACGGGTTCTTATTCAGCTGCAGAATGATGCCAGAGAAAGTAATATTAATTTTTAGTTTCTCGTACTTAAGTGATTGGATTTATATATTAAATCCCTACTTAAACATTACATACCACCTACTATATTTTAGTTTTTATTTTAAAGAGAAAATGTATTTTTAAGAAAACATTAATAACTAAATTTAATTAAAATTAGTATGAATTTCACATGAAATAAATTTCCAGTTTAAAATAGACTTTTAAAACATTAATGTTTTCTTGTAAATATTACGTTCACTTGTACACCTGTACATTTGAAAGAATTTTTAGAAATACTTTTATAAACAAAATCTGGTCAGTTCTTTTAGATTCTTTAGATAAATAAGTGGCCTGTAAAGTAAATTTGGTTCCGTACAAATAGGATCTGAAATATTTCGTAGCCCATACTATGCCTGAATTCTCTTTCAATAGTGGTGTATTTTTGTGAGGCATAGCAAACTGGTTTGTCATTTTTGGATAGAACGGCTCCTAAGGAGAATTTTTTACACATTTTCTGTAATAACCGAAAATTCTTTTACCATGTTATCTTCATAGGATCTGGTTTTATACCTTCTGGGGTTTTTACGTGTCCAAGATGTTTGACAGTTTTATGCAAAGATTCTGATTTATCCAATTGTATTTTAAAACTTGTATGACCGATTAGATGAGTTTTACGATCAGTAGAGTTAGAGGGGGGTGGGGGGGATTAGTTTTTCAAATCGTCAGATTACTTCTCTTCCATAGCTTTAGTAATTTTGAAACAACCAAATCAAATACTTAAATTTAGTTAAGTAAGAACAATGCATTAGTAGCAAAAAATTTTCCTTAGGCGCCACGTTTTTACTAACTTATAAAAGATGAATATAATTCTTCGAATCAGCTGGTAAATTTCATATGGGAGGATGCTAGGGCAAAGACGAAACCTAGGTATTGGCTTTAAGAGCTTATTCACATTAAAGATCAACGAGATAAAATTTGTACATATCTTTAATTACACTCGCGTATCCGAAAGGAAGCATCGATATTTAAAAAAAGAAAGCAAATTTGTTCGCAAGACAAAAAGTCGGTTATTTATACCATGTATATAAAATTATAACAGGAAAAGGTACAAAACAGTTAAGCAGTTAAAAATTGTTTCAAATCATAACTGAATTCCTGGATAATTAAAGTAACATCAATTGCTTAGAAACTTGGCTTTTAAACCACAAGTATTATTTATTTTGCATGATAAAGAATTGTACCATCGTGTGTGCACACAAGACCCGTCTGTTGTGGTGACGTCATGATTTGTTTAACGAATCACAGAATAAAATTTTTAATTAACATTTTTAAACTTGAAAAATTCACAATTAAAGGCAATTAAAGTTCTAATATATCAAATAACAAATTGTTTCGGAAAAATAAATAAAATGGCCAATATATATTTTAATTATCGAAGATTATTAGCACATTTTAATTTTTGGTATATTATACCTAATGGGGTGTAATTCAAATTTCTACATCGTTATGATGTCTATACCGTTGTGTTCCGATAACTCATATTAATAACAAATCCATTTTACCTTTGTATAAACTTTTATTCAGTTATATTACAAATAGATATGTAAACAACGCACACAAGTCATTAAAATATTAATTTATATTTATTTTGGGAACAATAATGACAACGGCCACCCATCCAATTGACTGAACATGCGAAACACTGCTTCATTCCAGAGACTTCCTCGATAACTAGCTTCAACGAATTTTCTCAGGGAAATGAATTTGTTAACGTAAAAGAGCATCATAGAGGTAAGAAACGTGGTAAGTTTAAAGAAAATTGTTACAACCGAGAAAATCCCAAAACAATTAAAGCTCACAAGAATAAAGTGGCACTTCCGTCACAAAATTTTAACAAAATTCTTACTAGGACGTGGAAATAAGGCAATAAACCTAAGTAAACCGTTAAATTTTCGAGACAGACTACTGATATGTCTAGGAATTAAATGACAGTAAATAAACACATTATACAAGCATATATGACTATGTATGGGAAGTGTATATCTTGCATAATCAAATACTGTAGGTATAAAGGTCTTCAGGTATTGAGTATAGCATGCCAAATTAGCTGTCAACGAAAAATGAAGTTGGTTTGTATCCAAAACAATTTAAATCACTCTCAATTGTCCTCATATTATTATTCGAATTACAAAGAATCTGGTAGTATTATTCTTTCGATCTTGAAATTAATTTATATTTAGTGTAAATTATAAATGCCGTGTTGTTTGATTTATTTTAAAAATATTAAATGATTAAAAATGTATGTTAATCTTAGTAGATTGTGTAGTAAAAGAAAAAATTAATTAGCATTCTTGTAAATAACATTAAATCAGTTCATAATTGTATTCTTTGGTCATACGGGCAATTTCTGTTAAATAAAACTGAAATTATTCCACTTAAGTGATAAAAATGTTCTTAAGCTAATTCTTTGAACTTCCTGCCTTGGTTGTCTCTGATACTGTAAATTCTTTATTTGTTATCTTAAGATAATGTGATTAATTCTGTTACAGAATTCTGCCGACAATAATTCGAATTATTGGAGCTCTTGATATTGTAGCGCAACAAATTATCGTAAGATCATATTATTTATTACTCATGCTGTATTTAGGAATGTTTTATTAAAGCTTGTTAACCCACTCGTTGGTTCTTATTTATTCATATCTAACATACTACAACCAAAGCTAAGCACCTTGGTTTGGATTCACTACAATAATCCTTTCTATCTGGCCCCAAAAGGTCTCACGCTCATCATTCTAATTTAAAAAGGAAGTAGAGTTACAAAGTTACAAGTCAGTGTGAAATGACATATCACATTTGATACTTACCACAAACAGGCAAACCAGAAGTCAATCGCACATGAGCAAAATTCCGCTTATTCAGCTCGTCAGTGCAAAATAAAGTGTTACACTTGATACTTAGAATAAAAACAGGAAAACTAGAAGTTACAACCGCGCAGGTGCAAAATTCTGCTTATCCAACTCAAAGCAGTGTGAAATGATGTGTCACACTTGATATTTTGTACAAAAGCCAACAGGTCGGAAGTTACACCCACCCAAGTGCAAAATTATTATTATTCAACTCAAAGTAGTGACAATTATGCTACACTTGCTACTTTGTACAAAAACCAACAGAACAGATATTACTCCCATGGTGACGCGGAGGTGATTAATTTTATTGCTTAAGCTTTCCATTATTAATGGGTTAACTACTCTAGTACAATATAGCGGGAAAACTAGATGCAATCACAGTCTATTGAATTATACAATTATATACAATAGAAAGACTGTGAAAGTCTAGCGAAACTAAAATGTAATATATTTGTCTCAAGATGTCGTCAATTTTACAACCTTAACCAGTACTTTATGAAATGTTTGTTATAGCAATTTGACAGTGTAAAAAGCAATATAAATATTTTTACAACACATGACGTCAGATATTTCTATAAATCGGTTTTATAAAAACTTTTACAGTGGTACATCAGTATGATAGTAAAAAAATAGGATCGGCCGAGAGTCGAACTCATTGCTGTTACTAGGATAGTAATTTAGCGTGCCTAGCTTTGCAACGCACATCTTCTTGTTAACGGTAACGAAAAATTTCCTTAAATGGGCCGTTTGAATTAATATTAAGATGTTTTAACCAGACTATCTAATATTGAATTTTCTAATTAATATATAATAAATCCATGTCATTTTTGAATAATAATAAATGCAATTGCAACCTAGGATACTGAGTTGCTAAATCTAAAGGCTTCATTCCACTCGGTTAAAAATTAATTATAAAAGCGTATAAACTTAATCTTTATTAAATTTGTCAAAAGAGCAGTATCGAAGTCTTCAAATTCAATTAGATTTATGTTAATAACTATTAGTAAAATTTCGTATCATATATTTAACAAACTTATACAAATTTATAGTACAATAAGCAAATAATGGACTATAATAACGTGGAAAGAACGCGATCTTATAAAGAGATTACGTTAAATTTTCGGATATGACGCATAAACAAATACGCGAAGTATATTTTAGTAGTGGTTATTATTGTCCATTCTATTTTTAGAGGTAGTGTACATACAAGTAAAAGAAATTTGCGATAATTGTTAACGGGCGGTTCATGTTAATTATTTTGCACAACACAAATTGCAGTTTGTCTAATATTTCTAGAAGACCTAGAGTACTTCCACTTTTCCTGGGTATTACTCAATTGGTTCTGTCGTTAGAGGCACCAAATTGCTCAGTCTTTTTACTGCCATAAATTAGGAACGACTTCTTACGTAAGATTTTTATACTACCGTGTGTTTGGGAATTGTTTAGCAAACAAATGCACGATAAATACTGTAATAAAATGTGGTATTAGATAATATCTATAAACTCTATTGAACCATTTATCATTATTAGTTACATAAACTAGTTTCTCAATTTTTCAATACCCGATATTTTTCATACAGGAATCAAATAAATTATGGGCTGCTAATTTTTATATGTTGTTTAAAAGATGTTGTTTGGCAAGCAGATGCGCAAAACGTACTGGAACAAGATGTAGCATTAAATTTTATGCGAGCAGCGTATATTCAGTTAACTTATCTCTGTTAGAAATATTAAATCTTTAAAAAGTATCTCCAAGAAAGTAATTTCCCAATCCAACTTCATAATTTTTTAGGGCACGGTATTTTTCATGCAGAAATCAAAGTTATACCAGGTGTTCATTTGTATCTGTGACGTTTTTGAACTAGTATATCAGCGAAAATTAGTAGTACTGTTATAGATCGAAATTGACCAAGTTAGACCAATTTGAATAATGAAATAAGATGTCATGTGTTAAAGTCAAGTTGAAATTGTCGAATACGGGTGTAATGCTTTGTTAACAAAATTTGGAAGCATCAATGCTGAATTAACTCATAGGAAAATATAGAAGAACTTTGATAATTTATTTTTTTAATGAATACTTGGCTACGACCAATCGATAAAAATGTACTCAGTTTAAACCGAAAATTGAAGTTACTTAAAAAATCATCTTTGATAGTGTTCAAACATTCATTTTGATTTCTTTGAACCTCTTTCAAATTAAATGTTTACTTTGAATATAGCGTCTATCCCTCATAACCAAATTCAATGTAGTTAATTAAAGTCAACAATTACAGTATATTACGAGCATACGATGGTTGTTCGAGCTCTTCTCGACTTGATTCAGTGATGGCGCAAGTAGGACCATATTCCTATGATATTTGTCAAGTAAGATCCGTTAGATTTCGTGCTGCAAAGTTTCAGTATTCATGTGTGGCGAGCGAGTGAAGACAAGTTGTGCAAGTATCTGCAAAATAGAAAAAATGAAAGTGCGAGCTATGATAAAGTACTAAAAAAAGAGTTACATTCCACTTTAAATGATTATTCTACTTCACTTTCGACCATAAAAAGTGGGCGGCAAAATTTAAAAAAGGTCGTACGTCTATTCAAGATGATTAATGCTTGCGATTCTCAAAAATCATTACGTTCAACGAACTGTCACAAAAATCCACAAAGCTGTGCTAGATAATCGCCGATTAAAGGTGCGCGACCTTGCTGACACTACAAACATATCAATAGAGCCGTGTTCACTACATTTTACATGATGTTCTGGGTATGAAAAAGCTTTCCGCTAGATGGGTGCTGCATTTGCTGACAGTCGACCAAAAACGCATGCGAATGTTTAAACTTATATAAACGCGATTTTGCTGAGTTCCTTCGACGTTTTATAACATTAGATTAAACACGGATTCATCATTATACGCCAAAGACAAATTAGTAGTCCATACAGTGGATGGAATCAGGTGAAAGTGCGCCAAAATAGGCGAAAATAGTTCCATATGCGAGCAAAGCTATGGCCACGATTTTCTGGGATTCTCGTGGTGTGGTTCTTGGAAAAAGGCAGGGCTATCACCAGGGAGTATTATACTACACTACTGGACCAATTAAAAATCGCGATTCAGGCTAAACTTCCACATCTGGCCAAAAAGAAAATGCCTTCTAACCACAATAATGCACCTACACACACGTCTCGGGTTGTTGGTGTAAAACTTCATAACGTACGCTTCGAAATGCTTCTCTATGCATTGTATTCGCCGGATTTGGCTTCCAGTAATTACTTTCTCTTCCGAAACCTGAATAAATGGCTCGCTGGACAAAGATTCACATCAAATGATGAGGTCAAACGTACGACAAAACTATATTTTGCAGAGTTCGATAAAACTTATTATTCTGACGGTATTAAAAAGTTGGAAAGTTGTTGAGCTAAATGTATTGAATTGCAAGATGATTATGTTGAAAAATAAAAAGTAAAAATCTTAAAAATCTTGTATCTTCTTTGTCAGTTCGAGAACTTTCCGAACAACTCTCGTAAAGTATAAGTATTGATTTCTATATGGAAAAACAATCATGTTCCAAAAGAGGATTCATAATGACTCTTTGGACGAAGAATGGATTCCTAGCGCACGGCATTCATAACACTCGTATTGATAGAAATCTAGGTTCATTACAGTGCAACCTACGCCAGCATAGGCATGGGCAATGTCCCTCATAAATCATTCAAAGCCAGCCCTTTACTAGGTAAATTGCGAAGAATGTTAGTTCTGTACATCCATTTACCGACGTTTGAAAGATCCTACCTATTACATGAAAGCAATAAACTTTTCAACGACCTCCAGCTCCGCTAGATATCTTGTGTATAATATCTAAAAAGTAGAAGAAAGCCCAATAAAAGCTTTATCTAAAAACTTTGCATGGAAACGGTGCCTACTAGGATAAAGAAATGACTATAAACGGTTAACTCGACCATGCCTGGAAAAATGTAACATAAAGTTATTATAATCCCTCCGCATATCAGAGCAGATAAAGGAATCTGGCTGAATAACGCTTACTACGAAGTGTACTAAGGTTTCCAATCAACAGTTAGAAATAATGTCGTGTAAACCGTTCCGGTAGATTTACTTATGGCTCGAAATGATCATGTATTAAGTCATATCATTCATCAACTTCGCCCGTACTTCCATGTAAAGAGATGGACCTGGTCTACCCCAACAACATCGTTGGGGCCCCAAGAGATATCACGTCGTGCAATACTATCTTCATGCAGAAACTATACCAAGCTTCTGCAATGTACTAGATCAGTGCAAGATGCTTCAACAGTACCTGTAACACTTTTTAAAATAACAAATCAATTTTATTACCTATATTATCGGCTTCCAATTCAGGAGAACTCTCGAAAGAAACGTTTAAAGTTTAAAATAACAAACTATGTATATGCATATAAGTACTATAGCAACCGATCTTCCAGATAATTTGTCAGTGTGGAGAGGGCATTCCCAACTGGCAGATAGAATTTTCTACCTCCCTGATATTAGTTTTCTTTTAGCAATATATAGTAAAAGAAGAGTGAGTGAGAGATATAAATTGGGAGTATGTAGGTGCGAGAGAGAAAGAAATGGTAGACGTGGTTTAATTATCGAATTTTGCGAGTTTTTGTTTAAAGTAAGCTCGAAGAGTGGGGAACCAATAGTATGAGAGAGATAAATTTTGAGTAGGAGGAAACGGGGCGTGTCAACTTCAACATGTAGGTAGGCGTAGGCTAAAATACTCTGCAATTTGTAATAAAAAGCAAGTACAGCATTGATTTTGAACAGTCAGAAAGTATAGCACGCATTCTAGGGTTTAGTTAAAAAATATTAGAACCAAACTTAGAACATTTTTCTGATTTTAATTCGCAAACCTTGAAGCATACTAATATACATGTAGAATGTAATATAATAAAAGGAGCATATAGAAACGGTGAAAGAGTTCGAAGATTATATGAGGTTGACATATCTGTCCCACCAGGCTTTAGATTAAATAAAACACCAGCTAATCAACCATTTTTTGAAGTAAACACTAATTATATAAGTAGCATTACATTGAACTTGACAGATTAGAGAGGTGAATTTATTGATTTTGGAAACGAAAAGTTCTCTGTAAGACTCGAATTGCAAGAACATTAACATATGCAAATATAGAAGATGGGACTTAAATTTAGTAATAACAAACTTAATTCAAATAACCGGTTGATAAGTTAACACCTTCAATACAGTCTCTAAAGATTACAAACAAGAAGAAAAAGAAAAAAACAATACAGATATTAATTTAGTAGAGAGAAACTAACTTTGGCTGAAAAACAGTTTTTAATTTCAATTAGTTTAAAAATTCGAAACTAATATCAATAAACATGATTGTAAATCCAAATATTTTTAAAAGTATCAGTTTTGATAAATCAATCAGTAAATATGAAATTCATACTTATTTACCGTTCGGTTCTAGAACCTATAAATTTTCTAATGAAATAAGAATTCAAATTCAAAGTCAAGATTTGATGACAGATACACACAATAGCTCCATTTATATAGAAGGATCAATTAAAGTTAATGATGAATCTGGAGCAATTCCTGATAACAATGTGTTTATTTTAACAAATAACTTCCACTGTTTCCTGTTTGAAGAAATTCGATATGAGCTTGCTGGACAGAAAGTAGACATATGCAGATTACCAGGCATAACAGGTTCAATCAAAAGTTATGTAAGATACACACCAAATGATAATCACACTTTAGCATTAGCAGTATGGATTGCGCAATAAAATTAACAGCAACTTCAAGTACAACATGTAGCAAATAATTAGGAGAAGAAATTTATAGCATGCATTTCTCTAAAGCATATTTTCGGTTTTGCAGAGATGTATAAACGTCCGATTATTCGCATGTAACAGGAATTGATTTTGGTTAAATCAAGATCACATCTAGGTTCTTACAAGAGTGCAACTGTAAATTGTAATATTACATTAATAAACATTTGCTGGAAAATTTCTCATATAGCTCTAAATGGGAACTGTACGAGTTACCTGCATTGAAGCAAACTAAAAACGATATTTATAAATAATATATAAAACCATTTTTAAGGCACCTTTTTAAGGAGAATTCATTAATTAAAGTTATATTTTTTTATAATTAAAAACAAACTAGTTACAGGGGAAAGCTGCATTTTTAAATGCAAATTATAGTTGACTATGCTTTTAGTAAATCGCACGTTTTTCTGCTTTTCAAAAATATATAGTTTGTCGTACTTATTTTCAATAATAAATTTATTATAACATTTTTTAAACTAATTGCTTACACAAGAATAAGAAAAATCTAGTCCGCGATGAAAAACAATTGAAACGTTTGATTTATAAACTAAAACTAAAAACTAAATACAAGTATGAACTAAGAAGAAAACAGAAATTATAAATACTTTTCAAAATGCCCCCCATTATGAGCAATACACACATTGCATCTTTTTGCTAAAAATCTAGTAGCATTAAGAATATGTGGCTGTTTGACTGATTGAAATGCGCTTTCTATATTTTCTAATAATTCCTCGTCGGTTGCAGACTGATTTTGATAAATTTTGTCTTTTAAAAATCTCCAAAAAGAAATCAAGCGGATTTAAGTCCGGTAAACGTGCTGGCCATGGTATGGGTCCATAAGTTCGCATCCAGTGGTCAGAAAAACGCGCATTTAAATAGTTTCTAGCAGCTATCGCGTTATGAATCGGGGTGCCATCTTGCTCAAATATATCTATCCGTCTTTCTTCTAAAGGTATATTGACAAGAAAGTCTGTCAGATTTTGTTGACGTTCCGCGCCTAATAAACAGAATATTGTTCATTTAAATTTGCCGCCGTATTGTTTTCAAAAACAGCGTTGTTGGCAAGAACAACAAAAAAATAATAAATAGAGAGCTTCCTGTCGGATAAAACACGAGAGACGCGTTTTCTACGTCCGTGACGATTGAGAATTTGATAATTAAATATAAAAGTGACAATTAAATGTAATTTT
>JAHWXV010072657.1:0-13262 GCA_024586415.1 Phrixothrix hirtus
TTTCCGGCTTGAAAAATAGGAGAATGGATTTTATGTACAAAAAATAGGTAAGATTTTACTTGTGCCCACCCTCTTTCAAAACTCACGAGCCGCCACTGCTCAGAACGTACTTGCTTGTAACATTATTACCATTCTAAAGGTACTGTGACAGTTTCTACGACACATCCCTGCTGCGCTGAACTGGCGGCCATGTTGAAGAAGGATATTCCAACTTTGATGGTAGTTTATGTTATACCACCCGTTTGTACCGTGACAACCTTTAGATTTTTCTCTTCGAGATTTTCTTAGACAAAGTCTACGTGAATAATCCACGGGCTATTATCGTGCTCAAGGATATTCGTTGAATTATAAAAAATTGAGCCACATCTGTGCGAAATGTGATTCAAAATTCCGCAAAAAGGATGGCCATCTGTAGATACAGTCGAGGTGGGCATTTGGCAAACATTGTATATAAAATATTTTCATAACTCTACTTCGGTTATTTTCATACATCTTATTCAAAAAATAAGTCCCGAAGTACTTATTGAGATACACCTTATTAAAATTAGAATTCAGTTTTATGTTTGGTAAAATACAAAAATCAATTTCATAAAGTTATATTAATGATGCTTTTATTTACTGTTTTTATAAATTAAATGTTCCCATAAGAGAACTAAGGCGATTTTAATATATTTAAGTAAAACATTTCTGCGTCCTTTAATAAATTTTGTACCTTAATATATTAGTTTGGTACATAGACAGAATTTGTTAATGTCTTGTAAATAATTATTTAGTATGCGTATAAAAAGTCAAAGTGCTTTAGTTTAACTTGTGTTTGAATCCCACTTCGTGCAACCGACCATTAGTGTCATCCTAATTTGAACCATATGCCACCAACACTTGGAAGTTTTGGTTATCCTAGTTTTGTTGTCTGAATCCTTACTTATCTAGAAAATCTATTTTCAATCCTTAAACATTGAATAAAGGTATTCTTTATTCTTTTATTGTTCCATCTTGGCTCCGTTTATTATTATATAACTAAATTTTTTGCAACCATATAAAAAGTATTACAATAATATAAACTAAATCTATAATTTAAAGATCGTTTGTAAAACCATTAATGCGCGGGTTCTTTTTATAACTTTTATAAAAGTTAATTGTTATAAATTTTGGACATTCGAATTGCACAAGGAGTGTAATACCTTTGTTGCTTCTGATATGCACCATACCTAAAATCTGAAGTCCAAAATAAATTGTAATTGTTATACTGGAGCATTAATTAGATCATTAATTATATGAAAATGTATAATCTTGTAGTGTCAGATAATTTAGAACCGCTGTCCAATTATTTATACATACACCTGTGGTTCATTGCCAAATTTCTGCTGAAATAAGAATAGGACCTATTGTTCGTTTTCACCTGCTCCTGAATGACCTAACAATTATAAGCATTACATAAGCTTTACAAATTTTGCAGATGTTACGGTTAAATGTAACCTAGGTACAGTATATTAATAGTTTATTGCCGCTTTTTCCAATTCGGAAATGTAATTATTTCAATATCTGAATAATTATAATCTAACTTGAAAATATCCTGTGATATTTTATCAAATTTCCTTATTATAGGAATGCCTTAATTAATTTATTTATTATTAATCGTACAAATATACATTTGTTATTGTGGATATCGTAATGCGGTTTGTGGTTGTGGTTTTCATCTTTTGTAACAATTCGTGTTTGAATTTAAAACAATTACTTATTTTTATTTTACTCAAATTTACACAGGATATAAAAATGTAAATTATACAAGTTTTACTTATTCGGCCTGCAAGAGAAAGATTCTTCGCCTCTTATTCATCCTAAAAAATTCGGGAATGTTTATTAGCGTTCTTAGAACAATGTCCGCCGCAACGGTCACTAAATTAGTAAAATGGACAACTGAGATTTTTGCAATCTTTAAAATGTTTCAGAACGTTATACCTAAAGTCATTGTAATATTCACACCTAATATGATACATGAGGGTCTCATTATGTAAAGGTGTCTCCAAGGACGTGACCTCATCTAATGCCTTATTTATAATTACATGTGAAACCCTAAGAGGGCCATCTTGTACACTAGCCACCAAAATACTTATTGGACCTCCAGGTGTCGTTAATACGCGAGATCAGAAAATTTACAACATAACATAGTTGCACAGTATAGTCACAATTTTGAAACATTATTGAATATGAGTATGGACCTCTAAATATTAATAGATCTACAATTTAATTCGTTATATAAAATATTTATTTTAATTATATACACAATGTCTCACATCAATTATACCACACCTTACCAGCGTCATGCACGTCCTAAGGAGTATCCGTCCACAACGCATGTTTCGGTTTAAAATAAAGGCCTTTTTAAAACACAACACCGGCCTTCTTTAAACTATTAAATCAGATTAGCAGTTTTAAATACAATATTCGTATGATACAGTTGTTAATTGATCTAAAAATCGGGATAAATGTGTGTAGTAAAAACGAAAAGTCCACGCACACCATATGGTGGAGTGCCTAGTCGATTTAACTTCTACCTCCATCGGATGCTGCCATTTTGATGTGAAAGAATTTATGGCCTTTTATGGCCTAGAATGAATTCCTAACACTTTCGAAATCGTCGGCAGGCTGCTGATGATCTACATGACACCTCCTTGGTGGTCAATATTATGATTTGACCAACTTCATTGATTTTGTTTGTGTCGAATAGGTTAGGGGCGTTGCGTGCTTACCTAGCCCGTTCGCTAACGTAAGTTTTGTCCGAGGCCGTGTTCTTCACAAGGAGTTCGCGCTGGGCAACCGACGTGTAGGGTTGTCGTACTGCTAGCTAACAAGTCTCTTTTGATTTTCTCTTATGCTGCGGTGGGTCGGGACAGTACAAGAAACAACTTCCTTCTGCCAACAAGTCTAAGTCCAATAAAAAGATAGAAGTCATGGAAAACCCATCTGCGATCGTCACAGAAATTCTTGCGCTCTACGCAGAGGATAGGACATCCGAAGCCAGCGGAAAAATTGCATTGCTACCAAAGACACTTAAAGACGACATTTACAGTTATAAGTACTACGGGAAGGGCTGCCAAATCGAAAAGCGTATCGAGCTAGCCCTGCAAAAATACTTGAAAGACTTGAAAACCACCGCGCCGAACCAAACTACGGCAATAAATAACACGGGATCAATACTCAAACGCTCTGCAGCGACAGTATACTGCACCGCCGCCACATCAGAAACACGTCCAACTACAGAAGTAAAAGCAGACGTCATAAAATTATTAAAAAAGATGTAATACCCATCTGACGAAGACGAAGATCAAGGTTTCACGGAAGTAAAAAACAGAAATAAAACAACAAGCAGAACAGCTACTGCAGGCCCATCAAGGAAATAGCAGTCAGCAACCATTATGAAGTACTGTCAGACATGGAGTAAGAAGAAGATCGAGCAGTAAAGAAGACGAGCACTATGAGGATGGCGCTAAGAATCCCTCCCACAGTGCTCAGAAGTAAAAATAATTGGAGTGAGATAGCCAAAATACTCCACTCAATGAATATTAAGCCCAGGGAAGCCACCAACACCGCCCTGGGTATAAAAATTCAACCCGCTTCCGTAGAAGACTTTAGAAACATCCGAAAAATGTACGACGAGAAGCAGCTGCCCCATCACATCTACCTCCTGCAGAAAGAGAAATCACTGCGAGTTGTGATAAGGGGGCTGCCAGAAGCCTTAACTGATGAAAACATTAGAGGTGATCTGGAAAAGAAGGGCCTTCAGGTCACCTCAGACAGGCATCCATTTCCAATAAATTGCGTCGAACTAAGTAAGGCACAGGGAAGTAGGAACATATACAGCCTAAAGGAAGTCATGGCACTGAGAATCAGAATAGAATCTCCGAGGAAAGACACCGCTACCAGAAGTTCGGCCATACGCAGAGGCGACCCCCAGCTGCGTAAAGCGTGCGAGTGCTCACCATACGCAGGAATGCCAAAAGACGCGCGATATCCCCGCATCATGTTCAAACTGCGGGGGAAATCACACTGCTAACTTCCAGAGGTGCTAGCGGTACCCCAAACCAAGAATGGAGCCAGGAGCAGAACGTCAAGAAAAAGCGCAGCAGGGAAGAAACTCGTATGCCATCCGCCGCAGAGCAAAGAATCCCGCAGAAAACGAAAAGCACGAAAAACTTCAGTGCTTGCTTTCAATCTGAACTATCCCGCATGGTCAATATGATAATTGATATCACAAAAGATGCCTCCAACTTTTGGGATGGCATCATGATAATCCTCACCAGAGTCTCGGACATCATTGCGATATACAAGGAAGAGCCATAAGAGGCAGTACATATACTGCAGCACCCAACAAACTAAATCAAGAAGAATACAATCAATGGCAGGTAGGAAAATGTTCAGGTACTCCAGGGCCACAGAAAATAACGAAATAAAGCGTTCTTCACAGCCCCCGCGTGTTTCCCGCTCCTCGCCCTACCATGGCAATCTTGATTTTGAACCTCATGTAGTGTGCCGCATGTCCGCCTGCACAATTCACACAGAGGCGTAGTTTTAGGTTTGGATTACTCGCCTGTCTTGTCATATGATAATTTTTCTGAGCGTGTCCGAACTTCTGGCACTGGTGACATTGTACCTGGTGTCTCTTGCGCTGCAGAGATCCTGCTGTGATCTTCAGGACGAGGATGATTTGGATGATAAAGATAGCTTTTCCAGCCTGCGTTTTTTCACATCTAATGTAGTTTTTCGCGATTTTACAATTGAGTTATTACAATTATTTAGTTGACCCAGCGGCTACCTAATTATTTATTTATTTAGGGTCGACTTCGTTTAGGGTAGTTCTAGCGTGAAGCTTAAATGTCAGGTACAATGAGTACAGTTTATCTTTTACTTGGTGTGTTTATTATTAAAATCAAGTTTTTTTATTTTTCTCGAACAAATACAAAATGTAGATTTAAAATTTATTTATTAAATACACGTTAAAATGTATGTCATTTGGCACTACATAACAAAATAAAGCAATAAAATAATAAAAAAGCAATAAAATTACTAACTAGATTAAAATAAATTATATCTAAAGAATTTAATTTACGACTTAGATGCTATCAGCTTACAAAAACAACATTTTATATTTACAGAAACAAAGTATTTGTTATTAAAGGGTTACTCCAACACTAAAGCGCTTATATACATTTTCTAACTTAAGGTGCGAAGCTGTAGCTTACTTGAGTTTTAAATCAAAGAATTTCTGAATGAAGACTCGAGCTGTACACTTTTGTTTAGATTTAAATAAATCAAATTTATTAAACATGTAATTAAATATCTTTTGAAATTTTGCATTTCACGTCACTCCCTAATTTGACTTAATTTATTGTTTTGCAAACTAACCTTTCTATTGCGGTAGAAGATTTCTGATATTCAATTTCCATGCTGTGTTTATTTCACATGCTGATTCTTATGGGAATTAATTTTTAGAATCTAGAGCGGACCTTTTCCTCTGCGTTAATAGTTCGACGATAATCTTTTGGCTGATCTTTTGGCTGAATTAGCTTTGTTTTTGAATAATTAGAATTTTTATACGTACAATTTTTTTATTTTTAGACATGTTGGTGCGAATTAATATTTTTATTTTAATGATGTCATAAACAGGGCATTGACAGTTTGTAGGCCCTCTTTTCATTCGTCTTGCCGACAGTACGTCAACTGCTGTCGTATGAGGTCTTCTTAGATTTCGCAACCAGGGATAATCTCTGCTAGCTCCCTGATGACTGTTCTAAGTTTACTTGGGGGAATTGGAAGATGTAGTAAGCCATCTTTGTTTGCCCCAGGTATTCGGCCATCTTTGGTGGTCGGTTGCGCTAGCAATTTGTAATTATATCGTAAGAGCCAGTTTCTTTGCCCTTAGAAAGAGGCTATTCTTTTCATCAAAGCATCTTGCCGTACTGGTTCAGTTGACTTTGTCACAGATGATAATGGGTGGTATTTCATCGCTGTTCGTTTCTGTTATTGCCGACGGGAGTGCTAGACTTTATCAGGAACAACGCGTACTAACTCTTCTTGGTAAGACTAGTCGAGGCTGGCACACAGCAATTTTTTTGCATCTTCCTTCGCAGCAGCGAAACTTGCTATAAATAAGGGAGCCAAAATTGTTTTTCTTATACTGTCACTATCAGTTGCGCCTTTTGGTATAGCGCCGGTTGAAAGAGTGTTGCGCAAATTCCGCGAGCTCGGAAAAGGCCGCCTACGCCGGTCCAGCTCGACTGGGGAGTACCGGGTGTCGTGATTATTCTTGGTGATTGTGTTAATGTAATTGCACTGTCGAACACGCGACCAGCACCCACCATTAATAAGAAGCTAGGTAACAGAGAAGAATTCTGTAACCACAAATCGTTACAACCGAAAATGGCCTAAGCTATAAGCACGCAAAAACACTCAGTGCAAATTCAAATTGATTTACACAGATTCTTCCGCACTGAAAGTTTATCGATTATTAACACGCTCCCCTTTTGAAATGTGCAGAGTTATTAAAATATGTTGATGTACTCCAATAATTCTTTATAGAGATATCACACGCTGCACTTCAAATATAGCTGTTATGAGAAGGATCCGCCTTCTAATGCTTTTGAATGGTTGTTGCGATTCAAGCGAATCCCATTTTCAATTTTGCATGCGCTTCTCGTTCTTAACTACAGTTTAACTTGTATGTACAGATAATACTAAGGAAAAATAACTTCTTTTTTTTTCGTGCAGAATTTGTGATTTTTCTGTTTGCTTGGGTTTTATAAAATATTAAATCTAGCTCTAAAATTTTTCTAGTCCTCAATATATTGTTGAACCTCTCATAATTAAATTATATATAATTAATCAGTTTAAACATAGGAAATCGAATTTACCTCATAGCATAAAATAAAATTTCTTTTCTTACCTTATAAGTTGTTTTAGATAATAACCTAAAATACAATAAGTATTCGAAAGTTTCGAAAATAAAAACACCAGCCATATTCCGAAAAGGTCAGCTTAAAAAGTATAAGATTGTCCCTAGAAAATAATAAAACAGTAGATGCCTACGTAGCAATGAACATTTTATAATACTGAAATTAAGTAAAATTTAAAATAATAGTTTGTGGTTACTATAGCGCAAGTGGTACGAATGTTACCATGGAAACAAAAGAAACATTGTAAGAAAGGGTACGTCTTCGTCGCACATCTTACCGAATAGTGAGTGTCGCTCCCAAGTCGACACGCGCATTGATCAATAATAAATTAAAGTCTTGTATTTTCGCATTTATAAATTAGATGCCCAAAGTTCTTGTGTCTGGCGCGTCAATCACGTATATCTCCAGTTGCAACCTAAGAAGTTTATGGAATCAACTACAGATCTGGAAAACTCCACATCAAAACTGACAGGTCATTTTCAGAAGCCTAGTAGTCCGAAGTTAGTGCGACCGATTTCGACCTGTTAGAGCTCATCAGACAAACGCAGCAACCCCATTTGTTTTAAAAATAAATCCTAAGAATTTCTTGAATTACTCAAATTTATTATAACACGTTCGTTTAACTAAACCTTTTGCCAACAATGTTCCATTTAAAAAACTGCAAAATATATGATAAGAAGTTAATTCATACTTCTGTCAGTTACAATAAATATGATTAAATTTATAGGGATACAAAGTAATAATTTCATAAGTGTGATAAGCGTAGAGTACATTAACAACTTAAAGCTAGGTGGCTATCGAAATATTGGTATAGTGACATAACACCTTTTCCCAAGAATATAAGATTTTTTACTTCTCTTGCATCTTTGCTAACGTTGTAAAAAGTAAAATACAAAGACCCTCTCGCGCAAGCAATAATTAAATCGGTTCCTTTTCTTACCCCTAACTTTATTTGAGAATATAGTAATTAAAATAGTGTTGAGTTTTCTTTGTTAGTCCCGTTTCCTACAAAGGCACTTTTCCAAGAATCAGTTTTAACATAATAGCAGGCCGAATTCATACAGGAGTATGATTCGATGAAGTGCCAGCGGTTGACAGATCTAAATAGGTAAGAGATTACGCACGCAAATTTGTGAAATACCGTTCATACTATATTGGGAATTTACTGTAGAAACAACTACAAAGCCACTTCATTAATCTGTAAGTTCTGTTATCTTCTCGCATTTATTTGCACCATCTCACGTCAAATGTGAGCTTGTTCAAATTCAAGTTTCGTTGGTGCACCGTATCGTCAAATTTACCATTACTAATTAATACCCTTGGAACTTTCATACCAGATGTTGTGATAGCGCATACTGTTTGAATTTATTACCATTATTTATGATTTATAGTTTACCGAATCCTTAACTTTAACGCATAAATTGTAAAGGCAGCATTTATTTAGTTTTAGCTAAATTGTCTTATGAATAGAATTAAACGCGCGCGTAATACGGCTCAAGTACGACAAATATTTAGTAATATTTTACATTCTGACTTATTTGTGTAAGGAAAGTAGTGACCAAGTCAACTGCTGTCCGTATAAGATCATTTACCGTATGTTAGGGTAAGTAAAATTGGCGTAGCTCGACATTATTGGCCCAAAGTTTATCAATCAAAATTCATATGTTTATCTTTGGGTATATGATTGCCTTTTAGTGTTTACATAAATGTATTAAGGTGACTATTCGTTTTATTGCGTTTACTGTGAGGGATTAAGCTAAAAAGTTCCAATTTATTTGATATACGATGGGAAATCATAACATTTCTTCGGTTCCTATTACTGAATCGACTTAATTCAACTTCAGTTAGAGTTAATACACCAACTCTAGCTTAGGAAAAAATTAAAAGTTTAATTAATTCCTATTTAAGCGTGTATCGGACGAAATATAAATACTATAATTTCATGCACTATTCATATAAATCCATAGGGTATAAAGAGTAGGCATTCAATTGAATGCAAACAAAATATTGCTGTATTATCTAAAGTAGCACCTTTACTGCAATAAACGTGGTTTCTTTCATTATATTCTGTTTAGCTAAAACACATTTTTATACATGATGTAACGTAACTCTTTTATGAAAATTTAAGGGATGGTAGCCAATCCTAAAAGAATTCAAAATACATTTTGTTTTAATTATATAGATTCTATAATAGAAACACTAGAAAATAAATAGACTGTTTCAGAATTTTTAGTATTTTTTATACACCCCGGAATAATTACCTCAACATAAACAAAACCGTAAATATATGCTATTGCAGTAAACATAAGATTGCACATTTGAAGTTCATTACAGTTTATTTATTAAATTTCATTATTACTACAAGCATCTTCTTAATTAATAATTTCAGTTTTCTGACAACTTTATAATTAAACTTTTAATTATTTATTTATTTATTGTGAACAATTACAACGTATACAAAAGGTGCAAGGTACAGTTAACCTGATAAAAAAAACCTTAACCTAATGATTACAATAACATACACACCACACACACACACACACACGCACGCACGCACGCACGCACGCACGCACGCACACACACACACACATACATACGTATATATAAGAAAATAAGAATTAATATTAAAAATGAGATAAATCTATTTTTAAATCATTAGGTAAAACTAGTTCAAATAATTTCTTTTTAAATGTATTTTTCGAAAATGTAAAATAATTAATTTGAAGGTGATTATATAAATATGGGATTAAGTAAGAAAAACTAGATTTAAATAGGGCAGTTGAATGAAATGGAATATCCAAAGTGTTTGAAACATGCCTTAAATTGCGTTCGTGGATATTGCTGCGCTTTATAATCTTGAAACTTAGGTTTATGATATTATAAAGTACGCAAGAAGAATGTATAAATCTACGTTCATGAAATTTTGACATATTAAATGAACGTAAAAAAGGAGTAACATGACTAAACAGTGGAATGTCAGTAACAAATCGCATGCATAAATTTTGAAATCTCTGAATTCGTGTTTTATCGTAGACACTTAGGCAATGGCCAATAACGGCATCACAATGATTCAATTGATAACTTTTTTGATTGATCATCTAAATATCTTCTATATGGGAAAAGCCGCTTCAACTTAAAAATGCAGTTTTTAATATTACATTAACATGATGAGTAAAGGATAATTGACTATCCCAAAAAAGTCCGAAATTCTTAACACATAAAGCTGATTTTAGCGAGGTATTATCTAAACGAATATTCAAATTAATTTTGGTGTTACCAAAAGTTATAAAGGAACATTTCTTTGGATTCAAGCAAAGTAGGTTTTTCTTACACGAACCATCTATTCTTTTAAGTTCATCATTAATTTTATCCTGTGCAAGTAGGAAATTCTCAGATAAATAGCTATAATAGATTTGTATGTCATCTGCATAGAAGTGTTTGCAACATACAGTAATGTTTTTCTCAAGGTCATGAATAAATATAGAAAACAAAAGAGGCCCCAAGACAGAGCCTTGTGGGACTCCAGACTTTAAGATCTGGGGCATAGAATATAGATTCCTATTTTTATTTGCTAGACATACAATTTGTGAACGTTGATGTAGATATTAATTCATCCATAAAAGAATATTTCCAGAAACTACAAGATATTGCAATTTATTTAATAACAGATCAAAATTTACACAATCAAATGCTTTTGACATGTCAAGCAATACAAGTGTAGTATATTTTGACTTATCCAGTCCATGAATAATGCCGTTAATGACAGATATAAGAACAGTTGATGGTACTGTGTTTTTTTTAAAACCAGACTGAAATTTTGGCCAGATATATCTATTTTGGACATATTTTATTAATTGTGTGTGTAATACGGATTCAGCTATTTTTAATGAAACAGGAAGTAAATTGATTGATCTGATCATTCAAATTCAATGGATATTTGTTTTTTGGTATTGGTTTGACAATTGCAATTTTCCAATTTAAAGGAACTCATCCTATTTCAAAAAAGAAATTTATTATGTGGGTCAAAGGTAGTATGATAAAATCTAAACATATTTATAACATAATACCCGACACTCCATCATAACCAACTATGTGTGGTTTTTGTTTATTAACTATTTCTGTAATAATCTCCCGTGATGCAGGACTAAATTCAAAAACCGAGTTGTTAAATAGATCAACTTTAGAAAATTCGTTATTTGTAGAATAATTGCCTTGATTTGACACGATTTGCTGTACAGATTCAATAAAGAATTCGTTAATTATATCAGGGTTATCAAATTTTTCAGAAATATACCTAATTTTATTACTTTTAATATCATATTGCGTTAACGTGCTCCATAATTTTTTAGGATTACTTCTCTCATTATTAATTTTGTCTTTTATAAATGCTTGTTTTTCAGATTTTAATGCATTTATACATAGATTTCTAAATTGACAAAAATATTGTCGATCTGATTGTTTTCTAGTACGTTTATAACGAATCCAACCACTTTGTTTTAAATGTTTAATTTTCTTTAAATTCTGAGTAAACCAAGGTTACTGTTTTCTTGAGGTAAATGTTGTTTTAGTTAAGTATGGAGCGTGTTTTTGAAAAATAAATTGTAAATTTGCATTAAAGTAGGATAGCTTATCATTTATGTCCTTCATGTGGTACATAACATTCCAGTCAATTAACGTTAAATCATTTTCAAGAAATTCTACATTTATGTTTTTAAAATCACATTATACAATCTTTTATAAAATTTGTGTTTATTTTAGCATTTAATGTATTGATATTTTGTGTGTATTTTGTGGAAAATTTAAATAGTTATCATAGAATATTCCTTAAACAGTGAATTTGTTAATATTTTGTTTGTTTGTGAGTGACTAAAGATGTGGGATCGTGTTTTTAATGGGTAAGTTTGGAATTTTTAATTTATTTTTCTAAAATTGTACTCCTTTGCAGAATTTATATATGCTGTTAAAATTTAATAGGCACGCGAACGTTCTACTTTCATTTAATTAAGTAATATTTAACGTCCTATTTGCATTTGTTAATGTATATCATCGAAGTCAACTTATTTCAGTATAATATCATATGAACTACATGTTATGAGAAAGCTTCCTATTTATATTAACCACGTTGCACGTTGCAATTGCGTTACGCACTTGCCAAACTATCGTGCTCCATCTTATGTATATACCTATTTTTATTATTGTATCATGTAATATCACGTTACTATAATTAATTTGCTATAAATAAATAGGATGCAGTGAAAAAGTCGCCTTCGCACTAAAAGATGATATTTTGGGTAATATAACAATATTATGTGTTTTCTTTTCGCTTATTTTTTTTAGTGTAGTATTTATATGGTAATATTACTTGTAATACATACCATCTTCATAACTGCTGCCTAGAATTTTTCTCTTTTACCTTAATATCGCCTTTTATAATTTAAGGTTAATTTGACCTTATATAAAGGAAAGTCCATTTTAGTAAAATGTACATGCAAAATTTTATCCGATTCAATTAATTCAACTACAAGTTATACATTATAAAATATCAATTTCGTTCATCTCCTCTTAGAATCGCATATTTCGAAAATTATCGCTTCTTGAGACTTTTTTCTATTCAATAGAGTATTATAAGCCCGTATTGCTTGTTACTCCTTTTTAAGACCGTATATGAAGATTGTCTTTATCCGTTATAAATGGCACATAATATAACCATCATACTCGGCGAGATTTCATACTAATATTAAAACTATCTATAAAATTAATCAATTAATCCGGTTTACCATCCAAGGGATTTATTAGGGTACAAACCCGATTTCAAACTATTTCTTCTGAAAACACAAAAACTTTTCAAATCTATTTTGATCTGCTTTACAGCATACATTCCATTGGGAAAGGTATACACGACGTCCAAGTAAGAATTAACATTCTTTAGCGGTCAAGTACCGGGCACTTAGAGAATACAAATCTGTAAATATGTTTAATCTAATTCAGAAAAAAGTGTTTGTATGTTTTTGCCTAATAATAGATCACAAATAGGACCTGTAATGACTTGACTTGAAGAAGTATTGTATTGTATGTAACGACGTTTATGTTTACACTTTTTAAGCATGCCGACGTAGTGTTTGTTTTCAGTTTGTGTGTAATTAATTTCCCAAAACTTTCGTGCAAATTCTACGACTACGAAAAACCGAATCACTTTTTGGCATTAACATTCAATATGAACGACAGGTTGTAAGCGCGTCTGAAATTTTTGCAATATTTGGCATTCATTTGGAAACACCCGATATATATATATATATATATATATATATATAT
>JAHWXV010072667.1:0-33247 GCA_024586415.1 Phrixothrix hirtus
GTGTCACCATTATTATCGGTATTAAGTTTGTTTGGCATAATTTTTTGTTGTATATCTTTGAAGTCAAAGAAATCCTGATACTGCAAGTTAACCACTTCATGTTGTGCATTTCTAATTAAAGTATTCAATTCTGATGGTGCCCATACCAACATTTTCTTAATGTACTTTTCAATTGTTGCGTGTATGCTGTCAACCTGCACGAATTCATGACCTGGAACTAAAAATGTTAGAGTAATTTCTTTAATATTAATAGATAATACGTTTAAAAAATAGAAAATTGTGGCACAAACAACTCTATTTTTATTTTGGCCAGTGCATGAGTCACAAAAGGGGGAAATTCTATAAAAAGTTTCTCGTTAATCTAAATGCTGAAGGTATTTAAACAAAACGGTGGCAACTTTGTTAGAACCTCTCTTGGCATCTGATTCTCCCCACAGATAACAATAGTCATATTATGTACGAGATTTGTATATGGATTCATTGTATACAGAATATCTGTTGTAATAATAAATTCTCATATCTTGGTCACCATGTGGTTTACTTAAAACCTTCTGCATGCCAAACAAAATACACAGAAAGCCATTTTGACCAGATATTTTTTGTTGTTTTAAATAAAAACTTTTATACAGTTGTTTTTCCATAATATGAGTCTTATATATAATGGATCTATTGTCCGCTGATATTTCCTCTTCGGTTGTACAGATGTCGCATTTATCTTTTTTTGGGACATGAAAACCGATATTAAACTTAAATATTTTCTGAAAACTGAAATAGATACCGTCCCGAATCCACATTCTTTTGCCCAAACAGTATACATACGATAAAGTCGTGAAATATTTTTTATTTGAAGAGGTAGGTACTTTTTAGTGGAACTGCCTCGATAATAATATGATGGAACAGCTGGTAGCATTTTATGTATTCCTGTGTTCTTGTATAATCTTCATTTTTGTTTTATTTTTTGGATTTAGTGGTTTTCCCCTTCCATCTTCTTTTGGAGTACCTAGTTTTGTAATTTTGAATGTAATGTTTCTAAGAACATTTTCTGAAATATCTAAAGTTGCAAGTAAAAACTGTTGCCAGAATTACAATTTTCCATTTTTTCCAGGCAAAAAAAAAATTTTCCACACACTTCAACGGCTTACCTCTGTTTTTGTATATTTTCTTTTTTTATTCATAATGTTAACACATGCGCTGAGAAAATCTTTTTGCTTCTGATCATTTCCTAAAACCCAATACTCAGTAAACATTTCCTTTCTTTCAAATTCTGAAATATTCTTATTACAATTATTTTGACATGAATTACAAGGCCTTTTTTTTAGAGATATACTCTTTGCCTAACAATCCTAAACCTCGTACTTCTCTTGGTTTATTCACTCTCTAGTTTTTTTCAATCCATCTTTCCCCACTATGACTAGATTTTCTTTATGTGTTGATACTTCAACGTATGTTGCACTGTTGTCTTTATCATTAGTTAGATTATCTTGATGATTATTACTATCATCTTCATGTAAACTGTCTTCAGGGTTGTCATCATTATCTTCCTCGGTATCATTTGTAACTGTTTCTGCAACCTTTACATTTTTACAAACGTGATCTACATAATATTAACATTAACATAATGATTAACATTATTTTGAAGCCTTGTACTTACCATTATTTGAAATAAAATTAATATTTTGATTATAAGTGTATTCATAATGCTGATTACTAGTTGCAGAAATGTTTTCTTTATTACTTTCTAACAATAAGTTGTCATCATAACTATTAGCTATAAGATCATTTGCTTTTACAATTTTCTCATACATGAAGTCCACGTAATTTATTCAGTTATCATCAGTAATAGCATAAAAATTATCATCATTACTAATTTGAATGGCCATGCTTAGAATTCTCCTAGTACGATCCATCGTTTCTGTATAGACAAATAAAGCTGTAATCAACATTGAAAAATATAGAGTAGCCTAAGCTACTTGATAATATATATTTTAAGATAGTAATGCCCTAATCAACACTTATAAAGTTTATAGGTTGTTAAATTAAAAAAAGTTCTTTCAAGTTACTGTATACGTACAAAGTTTATTATGTACTTGAGTAACAGTTTTATAAGACATTACCTTTACATGAATAATCTGAAAATACAAACTAAACAAATGCACTCACAAACAAAACAACCATGTGAATTTTTTAAATGCAGTGCCATCTGGTAGTAAAATAGGTTACTTAGAACGATATTATACTATTAATTCAATGCATTTATTAGTTTTAACACCAAAATCACTAAAAACTAAGTCTCATTATGTGGCTTAGGCCACTCTTGTATGTATTTTCAATTGAAAAGAAGTAGTTAAGGCCTTTTCTACCTGTAAAAATAAAAAGAGCCTTTAATGTTCATTCAAAATTTTTCAGTAGACTGATGGTTACAAATATTATTTTTCATCTATTTATTGGTTAAATTCCAATTTTGAGGGATAGGGCATAATGAAACGATGGATATTTTTCCGGACAACCTAGTGCTGTCAAAAACTCATTTTTGTAAAAATTGTGGGTTTCGCATTTTTTCCTGCAAGGTGACGACGATATAAAGACCTCCAAATCAGACGAAGTGAGAGCCTCCAAAGTTACTGAGAACCTCGTCAAGAACTGAGTTATCACCAAGTAGAATGTAAATTCTTTGTCTTCTCCGTGTAGCTTTCACTACAAATTGAAACGTCACAAAACATCTAATTGTTTATTTTTTCCTGAATTATTGGACAACCTTCGTGTGTCTGACATAGAGAATCCCGATATTAAAGAAATATAAAGTTTCAACTACATGTAGGTGTAATTTATTAGTTTATACTAATCAAAATAACTTTACATTCATAAAAAATTTTTGTTGTTCTAAATTTGACAATGCATCAATAGTTTTCTAGTGAATTTCAGTTTACTAAATGTAACCCATCTTTGTGCGTTACTTATTGTTAGAAAGCAGTAGAATTCTAAAAATTCTTAATATGTAAATAATTTTGTAGCAGTTTTTCTTAAGAAAATAATGCGAAAACTAAACAAATAAGTAATTAAATTAATTCGTATTGAATATCACAGACGAAACTTCAAGTCTCGACTCTATATAATAAATTTTCGTTTTATGCATTCTTGTATTGCATTTTGCCAGTTAAAATGATATACATATGTATATAAAATAAACATCAACGCTAGGTACTTCCTTGTTTTGCTAGATCATATTTAATGAAGTTCTTTTTGCTTCTTAAACTTTTAGAAACAGTGGGTAACTATTTATCTATATTTAGCAATCCTACAACTCAACCTCCCATTTCCGTCACTATAACATGTTTTGGATTAACGACCCCACACTTACCTATGTTCTTAATTAAATTATTCGAAATAATACATATTCTTATTAAACCTGTTTTCTTATTACATTTAACCTAGATGATGTTTTGTTTACATTCCTAAGACGTGTGCATTTGATTTCAGAGAATCGATCAGTTATATCCGTAACCACCTGAATAACTCGCAGCATTTCAGGTGAAAGATATTTTAATACCTCTAGGAATGCTAGTGTTTAGGTAATTTGATTTTCGAAAATAATTATTGTACAAGTAACCTGTTTAATCCGCCCATCTCAAAATTGAACTGATTGCAGAAGTAATCCTTACGGAAATGTTTGAAACAAAACAAATGTATCAGTGACATGTTTAGGTTGAAAGACACTTTGCAAAGATAGACATAAATTGAAAATAGACTAAATAAAAATAAATTTTGGCAATTTATATAGAATTAGTTAATAGTGAATTCTCCGACTAAAGGTGTTTATATGGATGACTTATTGTTTATCGATGAATACGACTTAGGAATTCCAATGTCTAGGATATTATAAATAGTGTAGGTAGTTGTACGGGCAGTAAATAATAGTAGATATAAATACAAAATGCATGTGGATGACACAACTCGCGTAAACGTGACACATGTATATAAATAGATAGGCATAATATAGTGTTTATTACTTTAACCCAAGATTCATGGTATGCAACACATTCATTTCATCTCGTACAAGTTTTTTCTTTAGCTTAGAATTTTAGTAGCAGAAATTTATGAGTTTCTATCAATTCTAACTTATCCATAATTATGGACTTTAAAAACAATTGTGTTGAAACCCCAATTTAGTAAAAGAAAATAATTAGAATTTTTATTTTTAAAAGAATAATTAATCTTCATTTCGACTCATTAGACCAATGTTAAGATGAAATTTTATTTTTAACGTTCTAAGTAATACGGTTAGGTTAGGAACTCAAAATAAATATTCTGTTAGACTAATTTTTACTAAGATCAATGAGTGGAAAACGTCGTCAATCCACAATTGTAATTTCGATGACTTTTGCGATATAAACATTATTATTCGCGTAAGAACTTGATTAAGGACGGCAAAACATGTTTTCATTTTTAAAACAATCATTAGGCATACGTGCAGTAGTTCAAATTAATATATTTAACCTACCTACATTTTATCGTTGTCGAAAATTTTACGTGAAATCAAAAACCTCTCACCTGTGCCAAAACTGTATTTGAAGTGTTATACGAGAGACAAGCCATTATCATTGATAATAAAAGAACCAGTGTAACTTTTTCAAAATTGTATTTTAGATATGTTCAAAGTAGTTGCGTTCTGATATAATTCACTTGGCCATTCTTTCCTTCCACTGCTTAAATGTACCAAGCATAGCAGCTTTAGGAATACTATCAAAGTAACACCGAACAGCAGCATCGATCTCTTCCTCTGAAAAAAACCTTCTTCCTCGTAAGTTCTTTTTTACCCAAAAGTCCGCTAAAAGTCTCACATTGCCAGATTCGGTGAGTTTGAAGAGTGTTCGATTACATTAACCTTGTTTACAGCCAAATACTGCCGAGTTATCGCTGCAGTGTGGGAAGAAGCATTATCGTGATATACCACAATTCCCTACTTTGGCACTTTATTAAACACTTCCGGCAAATAGTGTTCGACGTACCATTTAGCAGTGACAGAACACAGCGTATATTACTTTCTTCATTGCTCGCTACTTTCTGATTACTGTTGGTGTGACCTCGTCTTCATGGATCCATACGCGGCTCTCTCGTCGAGTTGCCATGTCGAAAAATAGTATGTAAGTTTCATCGCCTGTTACAATTTTCGACAAAATTTGGCGTCCACCGTTCTCAAGCAGCGTTAAAGTTTCGTGGCAAATTCGTACTCGTTCTGATTTTTGAAAGTCTGTAAGATGATGAGATACAAAGCGACTTACGACTTTTTCAGATGAAGGTGGTCGTGTATTATGGTTTTTGACAGATGAGGATCCAATCCCTAGTTGAGCTTCTATCACGGGGTAACTAGTTCTGTTATCTGCTTCGATAATCTTCTTCACGGCAGCAAGTTTTTCCTCTGTCACAGCGGTAATCGGAGGGCCTGCGTCTTTCTGGTGATCAACTATAGTTCTTCCACGTTAGAATTCCTTCTACCATCTGTAGATTGTTGCCAAGGAAGGGGCCTGATCGCCAAATGTTGATTTCAAACTTTCTTCACAGTCATACGCACTTAAACCTTTCTTAAAGTCATAATAAATCATTGTACCTAAATGTTCTCGGGTTAATTCCATTATGCTTGCGAAATTTAAACCTATCTCTTTCAAATGCTATTTAAAATAAATTAGCAAATGAAGCGGAAAGTGTCAAGTAACGCGTTGCTCTTAATCGGATTAAATTTTTTTCCATGGCCTACCTAATTTCTTCATTCTCAATAATAATGTCTTGTCCCTCGTATTTTAAGGGAGTAAGGCAAGAAGTGCCTAGCACACTTCTATCGTTTTGAAACAAACGATAAATTTGTTTTTAGTTGAACTGAAAATTTATAATGCATTACAAGCAATCTTTTCTGGTTCTATAATGTAACACAAGTATAATGGCAATTTAAGAAGTTCTCGGAATAACCTATACATGGCGCTATTAGCGATAAATTGTTAATGTCATTTTAAGATTTCGGCTTTCAGTTGATATCTGGCAAAAATTTATTTCATTGCATTAACTTATTTTCTGTGAAACAAGTGCTCGTAAAGGACTCCAAACGTGGAGAGAACAAATGTTCGCTTGGCGATTGATTTTTTGTTTTGGAAGGTTTATCGGTAAACGTAAATTCATGATAGTGCTAAGGGAAAACCGCCATCATTTTTCACTGTTTTAAAGTGGACTAAGGAGGAGATCCCCGTAGTGGACGCCCAAAAAGTGCTACAACTACTGAAATGGTACTAAACGCACATAAGATCCTTGCATACATGCGATTGAAAGTTGATGAGATAGCTAAGGTTGCCACAATTTCAACTGAACGAGTTTACCATGTTTTAGCACAAGATTTCGCAATGAAGAACCTGCTTATCTGTTTATTGTCGACCAAAAACGCATTCGACTGCAATATCGCAGAGTTGTGTGGATCTTTTTGGTGAGGATAGGAATGACGTTTCACGGCGACTTGTGTCTATCTATAAAACTTGGATAGATCACCATATACCTGAGACTAAATAGCAGGCTAGAGTGGACAGAAGCTGAATGTTCAGTTCCGACGAAGTCTAAGTTGGTTTCGTCATCTAGTAAGGCTATGGTGTCAGTACTGTGACACAAACGCAAGACTTTTCATTGATTACTAGTAAAATGGTCAAATTGCTACTGGGGCATTGCAATATAGTTTTTGGGTACACAAGCGATATTCTGATAAGATACAATTATTTTTTCCATAGTAAACTTACGCAGTTTTCAAATGAAATTGGCATAGTAGTTGCTTGCTATTGTATGTCCACGGTCCAAAAAAATAACTCAACAAGTTTTCATCCGGGTTTCAATTTAATTCTAGCGACATATTTTTCATTATTTGGTAAGAAAGAGCGTCTCACTTAATACATTCATCGTGCTTTCGTGAATTGCTTTGACGGCAATCGTTTCTTTGGCAAATATTCTATAACGGCGCGAAGCATAGCTTCGTTCATTTTCTGAAGACTTCAAATGAAATTCTTGACAAGCAATAAGTGACGATCTGCAATTAAACCAACATAACAACGAATAACTAAACATTTAGAGCATTTTTACACGGAGCCACCGGTGATCGACACGCGTGGCGACCACCGATATCGCGCCTTTTCACACATAGCCACCGGTGTCCGACACACGTGTTCAACACATCCCCTTGCCGCTGTTCTTACAATAATCACAATGAATATTGGAGATGCAACATTGATGGTGGCGGGAATATTATTAATACGGCCACGATGTAGGGGAGGAATTGTAAAAAAGAGAAAATATTGGGTGCATCCATTTTTAGTTGAGAAATGTCCAGGTTTATTGGATAGTCTAATTGAAGACTTGTGAAAAAATGACATCTTGTCAATATTGTCGCATATCCATAAAAACTTATGACGACCATTTGAGAATACTGCAAGGAAGACTCCGAGGGATAAATACAAGGAAAAATAAATAATAATAAATAATAACGGTTTACTCTTTGCAGTTAGGGCAAAGAGACGTAGTATGAACTTTACAAATATATTTTTCACATCTGTTACAGGTAACAGGTATTTTGCTGTCACGCGTAGAAGGATAAAATTTACACCTGGTACGTTTATTCATTTTTGGCTTGGCACTGCCTGGACCTGCAATTGGGGTTTCGTTATCGTGTATATTTTTAATAACGGAAATAGCTTGTTCGTTTCGTGGTAGCTGTTGTCTGGATTGTATTTATGGATTTACCCAATTCTTCTAGGTATATTTTTCTTCTAAGAGGGGAATTCAATGTATTATCGGTAACGGGTCGATTCAGTAATAATAAAGGTTTTTAAATTATCTCAATGGCAAATGACACTCCCTGAGAGTATAAATACAAAAGTTGACCAGAATGACTGAAACGACAATGTTGAGAAAAATCGAGAATCGCGCTGTGATAAAATTCCTTACAAACTAAGGAAAACATCAAAAAATCATCCACGAAGAGATGGTGGATGTTTATCAAGATTCTACTCCTTCATTGTGCACCGTTCAAAAGTAGCCAGGTGAGTTTAAACGGTGTAGAAAAGGCACTGAAGATAAACCCCGTGAAGGCAGTCTGGTTAGTTCCACTACTGAGGAAAGCGTGAAGTTTGTAGAGAAATTTGTACTTGCAGGTGACCGTATAAAGATCAAAGTGTTAGCTAAAATGACTAATCAATCTGTGGGTACCATTCACACTATCCTTCATGACCATTTTAGCCTGTCAAAGGTCAGTGCAAGATCGGTACCGCGAATACTCACCGCGATTAAGAAAACAAGTATGAGTCGAGTGCTGTAGGGAGTCTTTGGAACTCTGTGGTGAAAATTAGCCGAATATTTTCGACCGAATTGTTACTGAAGATGAAACGTGGGTTAATCATTATGATCCTGAGAACAATCAGGAGTCCAAGCAATGACATAAAAAAGGAGCACAACCACCAAAGAAGTTCAAAGTCACTCCATCGGCCGGAAAACTCATGGCCACATTATTTTGGGACCCAAAGGAAATTTTACTGATTGAGTACACAGAAAAAGGTCATAGTATTACTGCCGCATCTTACGAAACACTCTGTGTAATTTGAGGGAAGCAATTAAAGAGAAAATGCGTGGAAATTTGACTGCAGCGATGTTGCTTCTCTACGAGAACGCACCGGTTCACATAGGGCGTGTTGCCAAGGCTGCTGTGCGAGACTGTAGTTTTGAAGAAATCAACTATCCACCCTACAGCCCCGACCTGGCGCCCAGTGATTACTTTCTGTTCCCCAATCTCAAGAAAGATCTTCGTGGAAAGCGTTTTTCCGATAATCGAGAGCTGAAGGCGACAATTAACGCACAAAGAGGAAAATTATTCTTTACAGGGTATTGAAAGTTAGTTTCTCAATCAAACAAGTGTATTGAGGTTATCGGGGACTACATTGAAAAATAAAATTTATTCGGAATTTTCTGCTTTTTGCTTCAGGCCTATGCCGAGAATACATTGAACGCCCTTCGTATATAGCAGATTCTTTTTCTATTTTGGATTTATCTTTTTCCACAGCACAAAAGCATTGTAAGCACTAGTACAAGTATATTGTAGAAAATGACCGCTGGCCAACGGTTTGTTTTTAGTTTGCATGTATGTATATGTTCCAATTACCTGATCCAGGGCGTCAACGGCTCCTTTTGTAGCATTGTAATCAAAAATCATATGGGGTTTTTGTCATCTCTGTTACTAATTTTTTTGTCTTTGTGCATGGTGCTTACAAAAATAAGATTCTTATTCTTTTTGGAAAATAAGAAACAATTGTGATATCTTCAGTAGAATAAAATCTTAAGCTATTTTCGTCTTGTTTTTCAGTTATTACAGGCAACTCAGGTTTGTTTTTCCTAACTGTTCCCAAAATTGTAAGATTTTTTTGAGAAGTGGTTATGCTAATTTATATGACCATAAACATTATCACATGTAACATTTGCCCTCTTAGGCACTGGGCCTTGGTTTTTTGCAGGTGCTTCACCAGGTGGCTTACCTTTGTAAACTTATGTTTTCCAAACATACGAATTAGCACTGCCACAAAGAGCCCATATTTTATGTTGTTATTTGGCGGGCTTGGAAATGTATTGTTTAAATGGACAACATCCTCTAAAGCTAACCAGTTGCTCGTCTACTGTTACATTAGTTCCAGGATTATATAGCTTGGTAAGACATCAACCCATTCCTCAAAAAATTCTCTAATAGGCTCTAAATTATTAGCTTGTCTCCTTTCCGGGAGGTTAGACTTATAATCGAAATGCGGCAAAATTGTTTTAGCGACATTGTAGCACGAAGAATAGGTCGCCCTGCCACTTTATTCAAAAGACTTTTAGTCGATTCGCCGTATGACCCGTAAACGCCAGATAAAAGTAGTAATCCCATACGTGCTTGTACCGAAGTTTTGCTTAGGTCATTCCAGTCACTACCAAACACTTTTTTGCCTTCAATTTTAGTCATTTTTAGCATCATATTTCCAAGTCTCATATTCATAATTATTTCAAACAAAGTCTTTGTGTCGGTTATCCTGGCAATTGCATACCGTGTCGGGCCAGGAGTAGTTATTATTACATTTGCACTAGATGCTCTACCATGCTGTGGAAACGGTTCTTGACTCCAATTCACAGTTTTGTCTTTTGATGGTTGCGACGTTTGAGCTGGATTAGAAGACTGAGATTCACTACCATATGAGTCGTTATCTGAGAACTGATAGTCGTTATCATCACTAGTATGATCTTCAACTTCGGACACTTCCTCAACGCTGTCAGAGGCATTTAGCATTTCCGCTAATTCCTTGTCAGTTACAGACGAACGAAAACGCATCGCCATGGTGAAACCAAAATAAAAATAAAAATAAAATAATAAATATAAACTCATTACCACACACGCGTAAGGGTGCAATGGAACTGAATTCTTTTCTACAGTTGATCTATTTATAAGTTTATAGGACACAACTAACTTGCATAGACTTGCAACGTCTACACACGCGTAATTGTGCAATGAAACTAAATTCTTGAATGATGAACCTTTTGGCAGGCTGTCTACCAAGGTAATCAAACCCCTTTACAGCAACGTCCTGAGCGATTCACGGCCTGGTGTTTAAGTATTTGTAGCGATAGTTATCGTATGACTTCGCCCACTTTTTCAACTGAACCTTTTTGTGGCTCCTCCTACTCATCGAGGGTACAAATCGTCTTGGGTCGCCTTGAACGGTTTCTAGCGTCTTTCTCGTAGAGTCCTAATCCAAACATGAGGGGGTTGGGGCTGCCCTGAAACAAAGAGCACCAATTAGTGGCCTGTTCATTGATAAACGTTTGACTGGTAGGAATGCTCAGATCTTCGTGAATTTGCGTATTACGCATAAACCACAAAGTGGTTCTAGCCATGCGCAAGCACTTGTTTTGGATGACTTCCAGCTTCTTCATGATGGACCTAGCGGAATATCCCCAGACGGTTGCCACGTAGACTATTGTCGGACGGATGTTCGTCTAATAGGGCCTAACCTTGTTTTCCAAGGAAAGTCTACTTCGGCGGTTCCATAAACCGTAAGATTCTGCCACGCCAACCTTTCCACGTGAAGTCCAATGGTCGATGTGGTGTCTCCAAGTCAATCTGGAGTCGAATACAACATCCATATATCGAATCTCGCCCTCCCAAGGAATCAGAATGTCAAGCATTTCGATTTCTTGCAGAGGACGTGTACGCATATGCGCAAAGAACACTGGAGTGCTCTTTTCCGCGTTGACAACCATTCTCCACATTCGGAACCAAGTTTACAACCCAACAACCGTCGCTTGTTGGTTGTGGAGAGCTAGGTTTGGATCTCGCGATCGGGATAAGACCGCGGTATTGTCGGCGTAAAGCGCGAGCGTCGTGTTTGTCTCTCTGGATAGGTCACTACAGAAAATTGAGTAAAACAAAGGCGTGAGAGGGGAACCTTGCGGAATCCTCATCTTCCTCGTAAGGCCCTAACCCGAAGATTAGCGGCTTGTAGCTATCCTGAAAGAACTGAATTCTTTTTGTACAGTTAATCTATTTATAAGTTTATGGGGTACACAACCAACTTGAACAGACTACGGCGGCCTGCATTAGTATACGTTTATTATTGTACAGTATTTTGCAACATGCATTGTTACTAATTTATAAACAAACACGGCTACTAATTTATATAAAAAAGTTAAAATTTTGTAAACTTTACATTCTTTTTATATTCGGATCATATTGACTCGAAGGCCGCATCCGTAATAAATCACATAAAGGCGAAAATTCATTATTTTGCAACAACCAATTACTGTCGTTAGGATAAAACATTCATATAAAACAAATCCTAAAATATCAAACAAAAATCGCAAAAAGCAACCCAGTTATAAACAAATTATTTTAATTTGGATCATATTGACCCGAGGAGAACTTCAGGGTTAAATAATATTAAAAATATATTTGTACTGCTGTATATTGTGGCTACTCCTTTATAAAAATGTTGTATAAAGCGTCCAACACAGGTTCTATAAATTAAATTATAAACTTACTTGTTGCATGTAGATATACGAATTAAATTTGTTTTGAAAACAGCAAAACTTAAAGGTATGCTTCTCAATCTCTAGCTGAATTTAGCTGTTAGCTGATTATTTTGTCGACCTTTCCATTGCCCTTGGGCCTCTATTGAAAATATCAAAAGCTAAACTTAATGGAGATTATAAAACCGGCTCTAGCTTAAGTAAAAATTGAAAACTCTTAACATCGTATTTGCACCATTTTAAACTTCACACGTAATTGGGAAAATTTAATCATGGAGTTCATCATTTCTATATTGTTGCGTTGCATATTACTTTGCACAATGCATTAGGAGGATTAAATAGACACAAAAGGATATCCCTAGAAAATGATGATGAATTATCTTGTGTAATGTGGAATTATTATAATCTATCCTTTGTTTAATTTGTTATAAGCGGGTGAGGTTGTAAATGGGTTCAGCTCTGGATTTAAGTCTTCAATTTTATATGTAAATGTTTAAATGGGATGGAATTACATGTTGAACATCTAAATTTGTCCTTTTCATTAAAATAATTTTAATAGAATCTCTCTTTAGTGATATGAACAGTAATTATTTTTGCTGTTTGAAACGTGCTATTGTAATGTAATTGGAAACAACAAAACAAATGCCTCGAGAGACAAAATTATTTAGGATACTTAAATTTATTACTGTTTTAACTGGGAGCTACTGAATTAACTTTAACAAAATAGTTTTTTCAACTATTCCCTCGTATTGTTTTAATACAATGATGTTTTTGGAAACTATGGTTATCAAAATTCTTAAACTTTTTGAGGCAGTTTGTTTATAAACGATAAACTGATACAATCTTCATAATTATACTTTATAGATTTTTAAAACCATAGTACTTTTAATTGATTTATTAGTTTGCAAGTTTAAATCTATTTTATGCAATACGAGTACTTTATGTGAATTTATGCGTGCAATATATTTTACGGTTTGAGTTTGATGTGGTTGCGTTGGTTGGATATGTAATTAATTGATTCTTGTGCAAAACAGTTGAGTGATGCAACCTTATGCTATAAAAATGTATTGGACGAATGCGGTATATAGGCGTGGTTGTTGTTCTTTCGTAAATGTCGAATGTTAAAGTATTGCTTGTGTTAGTGAAAAGCAAATTTAAAAAAGGAAGTTTCCAACTTCGTTAAGCGTAAGTGAAAATGCGATTTATTTGTCAACCTTACAAAGTTGTTGGAGTTTTTGAGTGTGCCGAAAAATACAGTTATGATATGGAAATTGTAGAATTTTATCGCCTATTTTAAAGCTATTTATGTAAAATTTCGACTTCAATGTAATTTTCAAATGAATTAGCGAGTATAGGTGAGATGGGGCTAAACATAAATAAACCCTTGTTGTTAAAATTAAAAATCATTGAAGTTTTATAGCGCTAATAAATTTCGAAAATAGCCTGTAGGTGTTGTCGGCTAAGTTTAACTCGTGTAAGTGTGGCTATAATATGAATAACTTTATAAAAAACATAGGATTTTATGTTGAGAATATCATAATCATGTCTTGTAACATTTCCAGCGAAATATGTTATTGTGAAAAAACGACGCAAAATCCGATTTGCTACAAATACGCGCGTCTTACGTTTCCGCGAAATTGCCAAAAGATTAAATTGATAAGTCATTTTAAAAAACAATAAGAAGTGAACCGGGAGTAAGTGACGGCAAAGTACGAGGACTGCACTATATATTTCTGAATACGGGGTAATAACAAGACATATTTAAACAAACAATATTTATAATTTTTCAAAGTACTCTTCTGTACATTTCAGGCACTTTGACATCCTCTGAAACCATTCCATAAAACAAGCGGCCTAGGTTTCTTTGGATATTGCGCTAAAATGCTCTTAAAATGCCTTTACAGCGTCCTCTGTTGTTGGAAAATGGATTCCATGTAATTTCTTCTTAATAGTTGGAAAGAGGAATAAATCGCATGGAGCTAAATCGGGGCTGTAAGGTGGATGCGATATTAACTTGATTTCAGCAGATTGAAGAAATTCCGTTGTCAACTTTGCAGCATGTGCTGGGGCACAGTCATGATGCAGAACAATTTGTTTTTTCTGCACTTTTGAGAGCATAGTCGACAAGTAAATGGTAGTATACCAATCTGCAGTAACTGATTCCTTATTATTAAGCGTAACAGAGCAAATGTAATCAGTGCGACTGAAGAAAGAAGCAATGATTTGTTTAGTACAACTTCGTGATTGTTTCACTTTTGTGGGCCGCATTTCATTCTAAACCATCAATTGGGAAGATTGCTGCTTAGTTAATGGATCATAGCAGTAGATCCAGGTTTCGTCGCCTGTAATAATATTGTAAACTGCTTCAGACGTACCTTCATGATAGTGTTCTAGGTTTTCTAGGCACAAGTCGATCCTCGCTTTTTTGCTCATCTGTCAAACGATGTGGGATCCAGAGGCAACATACTTTTTCACACTTAAATGTGTGTGAAGAATTGTTTGAATTGCAGTCATTCCAGTGCCAAGGGATGCACGAATTTCATTATGGGTCACCAAGCGATCTTTTTTAATCATGCGACGCACAGAATCAATGTGTTTTGAAGTCGTTGCGGTAATCGGACGACCTTCAGAATCCTAATCCTCAAGCTATGATCTCCCCCGTTGGATATCTTTATATCAATTAAACATGGTCGTCCGACTTGGAACTTCTTCCAGAAATGCATTTTGCAAACGAGCGAATGATTCATTAAAAGTTAAACCCGAACTAAAATCATACAAAATAATGGCACGAAAATGTTCTCGTGTCATTTCCATTTTAAACCGAACTTTACTTTTCAAAAAATTCTCACAACTTATTGAAACGAGATATTGACTTCAAATAAGGTGCAACATATTCTCAAACATTTAACACATTAAACTGATCTCAAATTTGCAAATAATTATTTGCAATGTTGCCACATTCAGAAACATACAGTGCGATCCTTGTAATTTCAAATAAATATTGTTTATTAAACCGCATGTATATAAAAAGTAATTAAATAAAATTTAAAGATAACTAAATATTGCGCAATAACCAAAGTATCAAGCAACCGTTCAAATGTGAATAAAAATTGCTAAAGAAACAAATAACAAACGCAAAGCAATTTTAAAACCAAATGTAATTAACTAGAGAATATTAATTGGAATTGCGCAATATTACGTTATAAATAAATTGGTAATCAAAGCATATAAGCGAAATGCTAATCAATAAAGTGTAAGACAGAATAACAATTATCAATAACGCACGAGGAACGAAGCTTTCAGGCGAAAAAGGACAGTTCTTGTCATTCCGTACTCGAGCTGAAACTGCGAGCACTTGTGACCTCGCGCTTGTGTCATCCTGTAAATATCGAATAGACATATCTCTGCCGAGAAGCCCTAGATATTTTTATCGAATTAAGAAGCGCTTTGTTAATTGCAAAGAACGCAACCCGTCCGCTTCAATTTCTTTACATTATAATTTCAAAACCGTCGTCGCAGAATTTAAAGCTGCGAAATTAGTTTAGCCGTGCGAAAGGGTGAAACCCCTTTTGAATTACCTGATTCCGTCTAGCTTGTTGTCGACAGCGTACGTGTTGCTATGTAGCGAAAGACCTCCCGACAATAAAGTACGTTGTTTTGTCTCTGTAGCGAACGAGGGAGCGTCACTAGGACCCATGCAGACGCCGTTGTCAAACATCTCTGGGTTTTCTATGTAGCGAGAGCCTGTTTGACACCAGAAACCCCGTGATACCTTCATCTACCGTATGGCATCGGTCGCGAGTAGACCTAGGGACCACGGCCTGTGCCGCCTAAGGACTATAACCGCAAGCGACGTGACCCCTTTCGCACCTGGAAAGATACGGAACTTGTTTAATAGAACTTCACAAGTAACAGGCGAACATAAAGTTCTACCGGATAGGCACGATTCCTTGCAAGAGACACAAAGTGATGCTCCGCGTCCAACAAAATTAACTTACCTTACTTTATATAACTACTAATTATTCGTTCTTTTAAATATGTACAAAATATCTGAAAGTATTAATTTGAGTTATTATTTCCGTTATTATGAATAAAATTACTTTACTGCGTATTCATACGTATATTTCGCCGTTCTGCGGGGCGGCGGTCCTCTAGGAATAAAGGCATGGCGCTCATAAACTTTACCTTTCTTTGATCCTTTTAGAACAAGTAATTATTTTCAGCGCACATCGCTGTCTACTGCCGTCCACGACGCCCATCCCCTAGGCAGCTGGCCTAGTCGGACAACTTTTCAGTGCACGTTAGGTATCCTTTGCCCTCGAGGTCTGCTCGCTATTATTCTGTAGCAAGCGCACCTCTCTCTTATTCTCTCTATTTCTCTCTCTCTTTTCCTATATCTAGGACGAAACGGTGTTACGTGGTAGATTGGATATAAATATATGAATTACAGCTGAAATGGACATTCAAGTATGAAAACATTAAAAGACAGATTTTGCTCTATACAGATTCGGAAACGTTTCTGCATTAATATATTTCTACGTATAAACGTTAATTTCTTCTTCGTAATTCTCATTATTTTACTGTTAATTTAACGACAAGTATTATTTTCAACCATATCCTGTTTAGTATAGTATGGACATGTCGGACAACCTTGGTCTTATTTGCATACTTTACCTATTATTGACAGTACGTTTGCGACATATTTTCATTGACATAGAAATTGAAACACCAAAAAGAAGTAGGAATTTCTTAATCAAACTTGGTAGATTTGTTGGGCTGACATTAAGAAATAACTGATTAACTTTTGAAATCAATTGGTAACGTGATAACTGCACATTTGACAGTTATAACATTTTTCTAACTTTTTCGATCTCTTTTTCGTACGATTTTTTATTCTTTTTAATTGTTAACATTATTTTGGTCGTTGTTCTTTTGTTAACGTGTTTTGTTTGTTCAGTAATACCTATATAACTGTCAATTAAGCGAATTTGACAGAGGTACAATTATTGGATTGCGTGAAACAAGTTTTTCATTTGGGGAAATTACTAACCGTGTAAATCAAAATCGGCCTACTATAATGCCAGTGTGTCGTGTGTGGTTTAAAGGTAGCCAGGAACGCCGCAAAAGAGGGACGGGGGCTTCAAGAAGAACGAATGAGCGCCAAGATCGGCGCTTAAGACAGCTGGCATTTAGAGAACCATTTTCCTCTACTCAGGCAGTTGGTGACCAACGGTTGGTGAAGAAGGTCACCATGTAACACTTAGAACAGTTTATCGCCGAATCCGAAGTTTTGGGTTAACATTATATCGTCCGCAACAACTTGTGTTTCCTTTGACTCCAGAATTTTCTCAGCAACGGTTACAATGGTGCAATAAACGTGTAACAGTCTCTCTTTGAGATTGATTAACGTTTGCAAATCGCGGCTGCTTTCGCGTATTTTAATTTCCCGATGTGCTTTGGGTTACCTAACTCCGTCTTTTGTAATTTGTATTCGCGAACGTCGTTATCTGTTCCCATCGCGTACCGTCCGGTATTGTGGTAAGTTCGTTGTGGGAGACGCACGCTGTTGATTTTCGATCCGTCTAGTTTCGACGACCTCTTTGAGTTATTCTTCTTCTTTGGATAAAACACCTACATTTTTGTTAGGGTGAGCAGGCATCCCTTGGTTATATACAGGGTTGGTTAATTGATTTTTCTCCCTTTATTTATTTCTAGTGTTTTAAGTACGGGATTTAAAGTGGCTGTTAAGTTTAGGAATTCGCCGGTATGCTCATAACGCCGATCTAATGCCGAATTGTTGATTTCTGAAACGAAAATAAACTGATCTTATCCTTACCTTGATTTTTCTTTCCATTTATGTACTGTTGTGTCCTAATTGATTTTGCTTTCAGATTATTTATAAATATTCTTGCCAATACTTATCTGCATAACCCTAGGTGTGTGAAGCAGAATATTTACGAGTATTTTTAAGTCCAACTTTTATCACCGGATTAATCTACGACATTTTCACTCTTGTACGTCCAGATTTACACTAGAGCTTCTCAAATTACAAGTGTGTGGCGCCCATCTTCCTTTCTTTTCCTAGGTATTTCAGATTGCTTTCTACGCGAGCTCGTACCAGTTTTGGGGCCGCCGACGCTCGTTAGTACCGATTCCGGGATTTCTTCCAGCGATACGGTGAGTGAAGCTTGTGCATGCCAACCTTGATAGATTTCTCGATGGTTACTTTGACCGTATTCTCTTTTTTAGGAGCTTTAGCACACTCCCTAGCCTGCGCGGCACTAGGGCCGGCCGGACACTTTTCTTTTATTTTGCTGCGAAGTGGGACCCTTCTCATGAATGCTATACACGCTTGTTTATCTATCTCTGATGTGAGGAACGATCTCATTGGAATCTTGAATGGCGTCGTGTTGTCTTTAGCGACGAATCTAGATTTTGTTTAAGAATGAGAGCCAGAAGAACAACGGAGTCTTCTATTTACAGTTGACAAGCATGTACACCGCGCTGTGGGTGTTATGGTTTGGGGTGCAATTACTTATCGCAGCAGGTCTCCCTTGGTGTTCATTCGAGGCAATATGACATCACAACGGTATATTGCGGAGGTGGTTGGAACCCATCTTTTGCCATGCGTTCAAGAGCTCGAAGATCCATTATTGCAGCAAGATAATGTACGTCCACATATAGCAAGGTCCTCCTTAGACCTTGGAGATCTTGAGACATCAGGTGCAACTTGCATGGGAGGCAATACCACAAGACGAAATAAACCACTTTATTCAATCGATGCCTCGGCGTAAAAATGAATGTGTAAATCAGAAAGGCCGCACCACACATTATTAACAATTATTATAAAATTTTGTTTAACTTATAAATGTTTTCCTCCCAAATTTTGACCATTTAATACCAAATTTCGTCCCGAAATTCCAACCCCTTCTTGGTGTTGAGTGTATTAGAACTACAATTGGTTTAATTTTTTTTTATATACTCGTTATCAATTCCCTTATAACTTTAACGTGATTTCTATTAAGATATTGTGCAACATAGACAGGTAAATAGAAGAACAATTAAACTTGTTTATCAAAATAAATGAAGCAATACTAAAACGCTTTATCACTAAATAACAAATGTTTTGAAATTGATTACGTAAGAATTAAAATTTCCAGCTTTGGAACAAGCTCATTTAAATCGCTTTGTTTATAAAATATCGTTTTCAAAGCTGGGAAATTCTGTATTTAGTTTCATTCAATATAATCCCCGGTACATCTATTATTAATGGAATGTGGATATGCTCTAGTAATTCAAATATAAATTTCGTCACTATTAATTATAGTTGTACGAACGATACTGCAAAGATGTAACTATTATTCATCACGTCAAAATCGTTAATGGAGCAAGGGTTAATATTACGTTACTAGCTATAACAATTTGACAACAAAATTAATTTAAAAATATTCAACCGACATAACTTTGTAAAATCCAAAGGGAAGCGCAATGTGCGTTCGGAATTGTATCAATAAATTAAAATAAATTTGATTTTAAATGCATCTATTCAGCGAAATATTACTGAGAACGGTGGTAACATTATGTAGAAATTATTCCTCAAATAACTGTCGTTACGAATACGATATGATCTGCTAACCCATCTGAAGAATACTTTGCATTTTATTGAATGATTTTACATACATTTATTGTAAGTACAGTTTGTGCATTCTCTTGTTATTCTTGAATCTTCATTGCGGCGATTTTGTGTTGCGTGCTAAAAAGTTTAACAACCACATTTTAAAATTCACTTTACTCATACCTTTTTATATTTAAATAATTTTTATTTTAATTATTTAAATGCGTACTTAAAGTAATGTGAAATATGATACCTTGCAATTGACTAATCAAGATCAGCGTTGTGATAACCAATTCATATTAACAATTGTATAAAATAAATTGTCAACTATTTCAGAATTATTAACTAAAATCAGAATTCAATGTTATCACAGATAGTTTAAAACTTTGAAAAAATAAAAGTTAAAATGCGGTACTTTAAAGCTATTTTACAATGTACGCGCAAAAAATAACGAACTGCGAGAACCTATTATGACGTACTTACCCTAGGTAGCTCGCTGGGGAAAGGCCAGTTCCTAACTACAAGTAAGATTCCAGCAAAGTGACCTTTTAGAATGTGTTGATTTAACCAATAATGGCTTTATTAGAAAATAACCTATCTATAAGAATAAATTTCGTTGACTGGACAAGATGATTGTGCCCTAGTTCATAAATTAGAGCTGATATAGAAAAATTGATTCCAACTTTAGAATTAACACAACAAATACACCCAAAATTAGGTCTATTGTCAACTGCACCAAATCAATAGTCTTATTTGATGGTCAGTGTTATCACTCTACGTCAAGAGGAGGAAAAACATTGATAGTTGAAGTAAAATTGATTTCAGGGATTCACTTGTCGGGTTGCATTATACTGCCTTAAGATGTGAACATATCAAAATTAAACAACAGGTAATACTTAGACTGGGCAATATTGAATAATTGTCATGATTTCTTTTTAACGTCCCTTCACTCAGATATTTAGCCGGTATTGGTTATATAAATGAACATGCTCAGACCTGGTGGGTTGGTGGTTATCACCAGGTTAGATGTGCCGTACGGCATGGCCTGCTTAGAAAATATTCTTTGCCAGTAACTGGATCGAGGGAGAGTGATGTTGGAGAAACCGCAATTTCATCCTTTCTCTTCTTTCCGAGGCCCTGTCAATTAAATCGGGCGGTACCAGATCGTTGTGAAGGTCGTCGTTTCTGATGTAGTATGGGGTCTCCGTAATTAATTTTAACAATTTGTTGTGTGCGACAGTAATCGTTCGTAGAGCCTTTAACGTGCCTTTAGTGTATATCTTCTCGCCGAATCTAATAGTTTATTTTTATGTTCCATAGACTGTTTGCTTCGTGATCCTAAGACAGGATATAATTTTCGAGTTGTGTTTCTGGTCAGAGCAGCTCTTATGATCGTATGAGCTTTCCACGTTAATTTTTGGTCGGAAACTAGGCCAAGATAAGTTGCTTTGGTTTTAATTCTTAATTTCCGATTATTAACAGTCATTTCATTGATTTTACCAGATTTGTTGGAGAACCGTACAATTTTAGTTTTCTCGTTGTTTAATATTATTTTCCACTGATTCGCAAACAGACATATTTAGTTCAGTCATTGCTTCATGGTAGAGTTGGCTACTCGGTCATCCTTGCTTGTTACTGCAATTGCCGTATCGTCGGCTAACTGCAGTAGCTCGGCGTTTTAGAATTATTTTAATTTGGGATGTCGTGAACAAAAAGGTTGTACAGCACAGGAGAGAATGGCGATCCTTTTGCTAATCCTTCCGTAGCTCGTCGTTTGGAAGATAGAGTTTGCCCAGTTTCAATTTGAAAGGAAAGTATGATTTTTGTTATGGAGAAAGGTACGAGAGTGACTCAAATATAAACGGTAATTTTGCTGGTGACAATAGCAAGCACGTCTGAGACGGGTGTAACTGTGAGCGATTGTTGTTTGATTTATTAGGAGTGGGGGAACAGCTTAGTTAGCAGCAGCGCTCTGTTATGTCGTCAGTACAGCCATTACCGAGCAAGTGGTACATCCGTCTGTTGCGCAACGCATCGTTATAAAATGTTTAACCAATGAAGGCGTTAAACCTTCTGAAATTTTTACTCATTTGCAGGCACAGTTTGGGGAAACTACATTGTCTTAGAATCGGGTATATATGTGGGCCAAAGAATTTAAGGGTGGGCGAGAACGTGTCGAAAACGAAAGTCACGGTTGGAGCCCACGATCAAGTCTTACAAATGCCAACATCAGGGCCTTTCGAGAGCTTATTGAAGGTAATTGTCGGTTAACTGTTTAAGAAATCTCGTCACAAATTGGTAGCAGATATGGGAGTATTCAATTCGCACTCACATACCAACTTGGCTTCAGAAAAGTGAGTGCTCGATGGGTTTCGAGGTTGTTGACCGGAGATCAAAAACAAATCAGGTCGGAGATCACTAGAAGACTTCTGAATCGATTTCAACAAGAAAGTGAGGAGTTTTTGAGACGCACCGTCACATGTGATGAGACGTGGCTCCATCATTACACTCCCGAATCGAAAATGGCGAGTAAGGGGTGCCGAAAGGAGGATGAAGGCTGTCAAGTGAAAACCAAAATTCGTCTATCAGCCGGAAAAGTTCTTGCAACAATTTTTTTGACTCACGTGGAGTTTTACTCATTTATTTTCTTCATGATCAACGAAAGTGAATGCGGCTTACTATTGCCAGTTGCTAAAGTCGACAAAAACCGCCTACCGAAACAAAAGACGAGGTACGCCCGTTGGAGATGTCATCCTTCTCCATGGCAACGCTAAGCCTCACACCGCGTTGTTGACAAGAGATAAATTGGAAGGAATAGGCTGTAAAACTCTCGAACACCCTTCTTATAGTCCATACTTGTCCCCTTGTGACTACTTTTTGTTCGAACCCCTGAAAGAATCACCTGGAGGACAACGTTTTGAAAGCAATGAGGAAGTCGAGGAGCACGTACGGAATTGGTTGACAACACGCCCTCGATCTTTTTATGAACAGAGAATATTCAAGCTTCGAAATCGGTGGAAGAAGCGTGTAGATAACGCAGAGGACTACATTGAGAATTGTTTAAGGTATAGTTTGTGTATAATATTATTTAATAAATATATTTTTAAAAATTACCGTTTATATTTGATTCACCCTCGTATATTAAGATTGTTCATTTTGTGTATTAGGGCGTGTTTCTACACCTTGTTCATGATACGCTTTTTCCACATCGATACATACAGCTAGAATTTTGAATTTCGTGGGTTTGGTCCTCGCAATCATAGCCTCTGCATTGGCAGCTTGTTGGATTGTAGAGAGTAGAATTGGTTGCTGGGGATCAGTTTTTTGTTTTCAATAAAGATTTATTGTCCTTTCCAATAGCTTAGAGAGCACATTGAGTAAACTAGTTGACCTACTGTTCTTAGATATTGCGGGATTTTGTCCCTTTTTGGAATTGCGATTACTACACTGCTTTCCAGTGCAATGGAAAGTATCCCAATGCCAAGGATTTGTTGATTATATTAGTTATCTCATCTTTCGGCTTTTGTGTGAGTACTTTTATTGCTCTCACTGGTATATTGTCTTTTCTCGATTTCGTCGTTTTTATTATTTTCGATAGCTCTTCAGTTGTTTCAGATAGCGGTTCTTCCGCGGTCGAGTTCATGACTATTTTGACAAATAGATTTATCTTATCCACAAGTCTTTTGTTAGCTGGTAGCTTATTAGATCATCCCTCTTCAAAGCAATCTGCCAACGCTTCCGCCCGATCAGAGTCCCGAAATTTTAAAATACCATTGTGTACTATAGGTGTGTTGGCAGTTTTCTCTAAATGGTAGGATATAGTTTCTTTACTCGGTTTTAAAATTTATTGTGTTGTAAAGGTATTTTGTGTGTGACTAGAATTCATTGGTGAAAGCGGTTCCGCGAAAAAAATCACCCGTTCCGCAAGCTGATGATAATATGAGGGCTTTCTTGGGATAATGAGCTTAAAAATGGATGAATATTCTAATGACCTTTAAATTGTTTTCTATATCATAGTTGCTTTGGGAATACTAAAAGTTCTTCGTTGTAGATTTCAAATTTTGAAACCCTAAACTAATAAGGAATACGCGCTTTATGCAACGAACTTAGACACACACGAAAAAAACACGGATTTAGTTACAACTGCACCACAACTAATGAATGAAGGATAGTTGTGGTAATAACTAAATAAGAGTGGAAAATAATTAACAAAACTAAAATAGTTTATCTAAATGAGCGCTGGTACAAAGAACGAAACAAATTGTACAAAAAATGGTCCTTTAACAATCTCCCATAAAAGCCAGGTGTGCAGCGTAGTAAGTATGCAATCCTTTACAGTTTTGTTTCGCAGTTTTATGCTGTTGTGTTAAACAAATAAATCATGAAATGAATAAGTTATTTTTAAATTACAGCTATATTCAAATCGCTATTAAATATTAACGTTCTGTTAGCAGTGTTGATGTGTATATTTACTTTTTTACTATTGTAAACACGTACACAATTAAATATGACTAAGAAACACCGAGTGATGAAATAATGTATACAATGCAAAATAGGCTTCCTCCAATATTATAAAACCTTTCTGTTGTCCGTTGAATTTTTACATGCTCATTTTCCTTTATTTGGGAATTTAAATCCTAAACTATTCTTGAGTGAACAGTCGATCCAAATATCTTTTGAATTAGGTTCTTAGGTCTTCAGTTCTATATATAAGAGTCATATTCAAACGAGAAATGCATGCGATATTGAATTTTTCCTCAATATCAAAGAAAAGCAAGGGAAGCTAAAGCTTTAATGTACTGAAATGTAATAATTCGCATAGGCGCAACGAGTAGGAATGTGTATTAAAACGTAGCTAAAATAATTATCTGAAAAACGAGATATAATTGTCAGTAACCTAAATAAATGTAATCCTTTTTAGATTTTCAGCACATTAGTTATATGAAAGGATAATGGAATCATTAGAGTAATTTAGCTACGTCCGCTTAGACTCGATAATTATGGCTAATTGAGATTGAATATCATGATCACCCAACTAAATTAATCAAAAAGTGTCTTTGAGAAATCATATCCCTTTTGTAAATCTATAATGCAGCTGGTGAAATGTTTTTTTTTGGATTCAATACATGGTAACGTTCGTAAAAAAGGGAAAGAGATAATATGTGTTGATATAGTTTTTCGTAGAACAGCAAGTAAGTTCTATTTGACTAGAAGGATGATCTCGGGTAGATTCGGTAAGCTGCGAACCCTATCTTAATAGATATCAATTTCTAGGCGCCGGGTTAATACCAAATGATTAATGAACAGGTTAAAACCAATATCTATGCGGTAGATTGTAAACACTTTTTGCACAATATTAATAAATAATAAGCCATAGCTAATTGCAACTAGCACGTATCAATTTAAATACACCAAATTCAATAACAATATGCTTCATTTATAAAATAAATTTAATAAAGTGAACAACATATTTCATTAATAAGATGTCATAAGTGTATTTCTCTGCAAATTGGGCAACTTCGACAGGAAAATTGTCCCGGCAAATTTTTTACACTTATATTATACAAATGTAATCTATGAAATAGATATCTTTCTGATAGGTAATAAACAGCAAAAGCCCCGAAGATATATCTATTATTTTAAGAAATATTAGCCTTCTCGAAAAAAACGACATAGGTGGTTGTCGCATATATTATATCAGGGAACTGTGAAATATAAATAAAAATACATTTTAATTATGAAATTAAATCTTTATTTATCATTTTGTGTGTGGAAACTTTGTAATTACGTGATATAATGATAAACAAAAAAAAATTAACAGTCTTTCCTCCAGTTATCCTATTTATAGTTACAAAATCCCAAACTAAACGTTGTTACTTCATTAATAAGAACTGTATCAGTAAAACTTAATCAAATAATAAGTCAAAAGCATAAATACCCGCTCCTATAATTAAAAAAGTTTAAACAACACAGAATAAGGTATAATAAGGCACATATTAAAGAAATAGTAAAGAGTATGATATATAAATTAATGAAGCCTATCATTTTCCAAAAACATCTACAGGTGAACCAAATATGTAGAAGACTATATTTCCTTTCATTACTAGGTTTGGGCTAGGTAATGTAAAAGTACCCTCATAACATCAAAATCGCGATTATAAGAACCGATACAGTTTTTCTCGCGCTTTAATGTTATAATGTTATTATTATTGAACTCAAAAAGATAATGTAAAAGACTTTAAGAATTCGCGAAGTGCGGGAAACAATTAATAATTTAAATAATTAGTTATATATATAAATGTTTGTAAATATAGCAGCATATCTAATTAAAATTAGACAAATTACAAATAATGTATTTGGTTAAAATAAGATAAGTTAATGGTATATAACAAATAAGACGCCGGCATTTTAAATACGAACATGACGCAAATTCCAAGTACAGAGTTACTGTAAAGCGCAAGACTGAAATAGCAAATAAGTCACGCTAGTGTAACAAAGATAACGTGTCTTAAAGTACTATATAAAGCGCGACGCAAGTACGCTTAGGACACACACTGATGTCAACCACGAAGCGATGTACTTCGACTCCAACAGCGGATTCGAGTACACCGATACGCTCCGAGGTGAGATACTCCGCCTGAAGCCGCGAAGCGACGCTCTAGGTCCAACCGAGATATAATCCGTACCAAGTCTCACTCTCCTAGTGGGGCTCGCTTTATGAATCAACCTTTGAGTTAAAATATAAAATTGGTGAACCTAGTTTACACTTGTAAAATCTTCTCGGCGTCGCTGACGAGACTTAGTTTCTAGGACAGCAGGTAGCATCATCGAGGGCTAAACCACGATCCTTCAGTTAAACAGTTGCTTGGGTCATAGCATAGCTAAAGGATCCTGAAAACCACCGCCGTACACCGGGCGCTGTCTGTCTTATTCGAGCGTCGCAGTTGCCCGTAGAACTCGACGAAAGAACCCGACAGGCCCGCAGGTAATGCTTTCTCCAGTTGCCAGGGCGACAGGAAGTTGCGTTGACAAATATCCAGGCCGCAAAGATTTCTGTAACAGGAACACAGAAATTCCTTCAGTTTATGTATCTATGTTAACAACATTGATACAAGACCCGTCATTAGACAACTTTCAAATGTGAAGAGAATAAGGAGTTCCGCCTTTGTTATCAACAAGTGTACACACGTTGCTTGACAGCTGTACCTTTTGAGCTATATTGTGCTGTACCTTAGCCGCCTTCTACTTGTAGCGGTGGGTCGGGTGCAGTACAAATAACCTTTATATTGCAAATTGTGCTTTTTGGAATTCAAGTGCTTTTCGCGATGGCAGAATCATATTACTGCCTAAAAGAACTCGAGCGACGTCGTCTCTAGCGCTACAGAGGCGCCACCTCCCCACTTCACGGCTGCGAATCCTTCGGATATCGTAGCCACCGATGAAATCACAGCAGTAAGAAACGCAAAAATTGACAAGCTGCTGGCAGATATAAAGTAGTTCAAGCAACATGGGCTGCCAGGGTCCCAACAAGAGCTTAAGAAGCCCGCTCCAGCCAGTACAGCTACAATTCCGAAAAGGCCAGTCACGAAAAAGCCAACACCCACATCGATGCCTGCGGCAACTTCTCAGCAAGTTGCCAAAGAAGCAGCTAAGAAGATGATGGAGGTAGTTGAGCACTCCTCCGAAGAAGCCACTAACATAGAAGCTGACGATGATTTCCAGCTACAGAAAGGGAAGAAGAGAAAGCCCGCCAAGCAGATCAACCACCGAGCTGCAGCCACTGAGCGTCTTCGTTCGCAAAATATTAGCGGAAATGTTTAACGACGAAACAAAGGACGATATACTACGGCAAGGGCTCCCTGTGTTATCCGTCAGGAGGATGCACAGGGAAGCAGAAAAAGTGCCAATGCCTCTAAACTACTTGGAGGCCGATAAAACTCCCCAAAAGGGTTGTGTACCGCCATTGAATCCCTGCGTAGGTCCAAATACATGGTACAATGCACACGTGCCAGGTATTTGGACATACGCAGCGACCATGCAACTCTGAACCGGAGTGCGTTAAGTGCGGTGGAAATCACAGCACGGGCGAATGCGAAAAGAGACGAGAGGACCCCCTGAAGTGCTCCAACTGCGGCGGTGGATACACCACCAGGTACAAGAGGTGTTCAAAGCGCCAGCAATCTCAAACTAGGCCTGCAGCCCGAGCCGTAGAAGACCCACGCCCACGTAGCAGCATAAACTACGCCGCTGCAGTAAAGGGGGAAGAACATAAAGTACTAAGAGAATCCATTTCTAAAGAATGCGACAAAAGCCAATTAACGCTGGAAAAGCTCCTTCAATTGGGCTGCCTCATGGTGGAAGCCACCAAGGATTGTGGTACCTTCGCAGACGGCATTGCAAAGGTGTTGCAATGCCTACCACAACTTCTGGCAATATTCCAGAAATAAATCACAGAAAAGAACCACACTCCGCTCATAAAGGGCAGTCGGTACGTGCACATACCGACGATTAAAAACCCACTTCAATAGGAACTCTTCCGGAGGAAGCAAATAATGGATATCTTGGTACTCCAGTAACCATTCAAAAACAGTTAACTTCCAAATGCATTCCAGCATTCGTTTAAGGCCTGTAGAAATTAATTATTCATGGTTGAATGTCCTTTTATGAGAAGTGCTAATTAATTAATTAATTTCATTGATAATAATTTAACGTTATCATCCGTCCGTCGCTAAAATTTGAGGTTAGCTGAAACAAACCGATTGTTATCGACGACAATTAAATGCATATAATTGTTTGAGCTTTACGGATTAAATTCAATATTTGATTACCGTTACCGTAGACACGAAAGAATAACTAATCATCATTTCATTGAGTTCATTTTGTTCATATTTATTTTATCATTAGAGAACGCCTATCATATATCTTGAATATTCTATTATGATTTTGTACATAATTATTCTGAACTTTTCGTACTTATATTTACTCTTTAATCTGTAATTATTCATTCACTTGTTTTTATTCATAATATATAACTTATCAAGGTTTATTGACTAGTTATTTATTAACCAATTTAGCCTGGTATGAACAACCAAGCCCTCCGTTAATGAGCAGTTCTGTAAAGAAAGAGCCGACCTTCAGAACTGTAGTCTATCTAAGCAAAATATAAATAATTTTCCTCCCCGACATAAGTAGAGAAAAACGAAACGTCACAGCAATTTATGTACTACTTCGTTCATTGTGACGTCTGCTACATCTTCTAGAATATCAAAACTAAATGTATGCCCTTTGATGTAATAAAGTTTTAGGAATGTCACGCGCATTTGGCCATTGTCTTCTTCTATTTCATTAATAACGTTTACATATCTATGTTGCACATTTTTGATTAAAACTTAACGAGGATGTAATCACCGTTGTTAAATGGTTCCGCTGTAATAAAGTTCGATTTCTGATTCCTAATCAGTGTAAATATCTCCCACATTTAATTTAGTCTTGATTTTGTAACCAATTGTACCGATATTGAAGTGTTGGCAACACTCATTCTTACAGAAGCAGCTTAGATGTTTCATGATTAATACGACAGAACCTGATTGCAAACCTAAAGTAGTAACACAGAAGTTTCCAGTCACTTGATGAACTCTGAGTGTTCCTGTAAATGGTTTTGTTTTAGTTATCTCTTGCTCGATTTTAACACGCACTTATTCTATATATTTATCTTGAACTACACTCAAAGAAATTAATGGGCATTTCTTTTTAATAGTCTCCACAAACTTCTCTATATTTTTGATGTCACTTCCTGCAGCAACAATGGCATCAGCTGTCCTCTTGCAAGTGCCTCTAATACCATCTGGTGATCCTTTACTGTGGCCACTTTCCTTGTAGTTCCATCTAAAAATATGAACAGGGAAGCTTTTCTGGTAATTTTATAGTCATGATATAAAACATGGTTTTATTTCAAGTGTGTCACAGGGCCATCGCTCAAAAAAAGGCAGATTCTTGATCTCACATGGCAAATTACCGAAAATTGTTTGTAGATGAAGCGAAATGGCAGCAGGAGAATATGAAACATTTATAGAAACTGTGTAATAGGATTTGTCTGAATCTTTTAAATACACTGCAACAATGTGGAAACCAATCTGCATGCGAAACCCACCAAAGTGAAAGGATTGTATTTCTTGACCGTATTTAGTGCAATAATTTCTTCTGTAGTCAGGGTGATTTTCAATTTATTTATGGCACTGAACTGGCGGACGATGTTTCTTTCATGGCCCAAAAATATCTTAAGATATTCATGAAGTTTTTAATGTATAGTAAATAACTTCTTAATATATTTGATTACTCGATGAGCATTTTTGGATTTAGGTTCTACAAATTCTTGTTTTTCAGCTATCCATTTTTTGTAGGTGATTGGTCGTCTGTTGTTGAATTCTTTGTATTCAAGGGTCTTGTTTACACGATTTTGACATTTTCTAGACAAGCACTGCTCATTATAACGGTTACAACATAGCTCTTGAAGCAACTTTTGATGGCTATAATAGCTCAAGATTTTGGCACCGTGCATGACTGATAGTTTTAGGTCAATGTTTGCATGAGTAATGCACAAAAATGTGTCACGTTTATGAATTTTTGGCATGATAATCCAAAAAGGACGGACTGTGCAAAAGTTTGGATAACTCAGGTTGAAACTGCTTTGGTGTTTTTATTTCTTGTATAGGCCGATTAGCGAATCAGGTATGTATCGTTTTTGTTTTTGCAACTTCTTTCTAGTTATAAATTGCTTTTTTCCTCCTTCCAGTCTGCTATTGGAGTAATCTTCGTAGAATTTCACAACTGCAGCAATACACTCATCAGACAATTTGGTTTTTCTATACGGACCACAAGTTACTATTACTTTACTGACTCTTTTGTATGTTATGATCCCCATGTCTCTCATTTGCCATAACCTATATTTATCAACCAATTTTCCCGACACCACTTCGGTCACAACTCGTTTTCTTTTATATTTTTCATTTGGGCAAAATTATTTTGTAGTTGCTCTTTTAGAACTTCGCCTAATAGTGCTCCTTTAACCAAAAATCTCTTCACAATTCTGAAGTATCTAGCATTTTTTATAATTTTGTATTTGGAGTCTTATTTTCAAGTGTTTCATTTTCCTTCTTTTATAATCTTGATAGGTGTTTTTTGTACTGCGCAAGTTTTTTCTCCAGTTCATTAATCTCTTTGAACTTCTTTTTTATTGATTGACGCTTAACTTTCTGGTATTATCGATTTTTTTACATGTTTCAGGAACAGTAGCAAGACGAGGCTGGATATTAGATACAATAGAATCTGGGGTATGTTCTCTCATAAATGAGTTAGTTATGTCTCTCTGTGTATTTTTCTTATTGAGTTACTTGCGAAAATGTTCTTTCCACGTCTTCTTTACTTCTCGGTGTTCTCGTAGAGTCATGTACTTACCAAGCTTTCTAGTACCTTTCTTCATTTTCTTCAGATATTTTAAGTGTTTTTTCACTCTCATTTCTTCCCTTTTCCACGGGTTATTTCTATTACGGTCATATCTTTTTCGCCCGGCTTCTCTTTTTCTTTGTAAAACCTCTTCCCTAGATAGCTTCTTTTTTCTCGGAGGCATGTTCAAAAATGTTATATACCTAAAACAAAACCAATTATTGACTATCGAAACAGTCCCCTGGCATTTCCTTTAGCAGGGGACTGCTGTCAGAGGACTGTTTAATTTAAGTATACATATATCAGTATTACGTTATTTTGTTTTATAAAAACATTATTTACTAAAACATTTAATACAATACACCAAATAAATAAATAAATCATCTAATACAGAGAAAAATTACTCTCGCCCGTGGAGTGTCGATCTTTTAGTACCAAAGCGGCTTCCTCAGTCTGACTTTCGATTAGCTCTGATCAAAATGGAGTCGACGCGCTTTCGTGGGCAACCGAGTAAACTTCGGATTAATTATATTTCGTTACACATATAAACACCACTGTTATTGAAATAGATGACGTGTTGCGTAATTCTAAATTCAGACAGGGTGACTGTTCACAAGTTCTTGGAACAAACTTTATGTTAAGCTTTTAATATTAAAATTTCTGTTAAATATAATTTTAAATGGCACTGATAAATGATAATTTAATATTAATTAAATTATAAAATAATCTCATTAATTTAAAAAGCTAATATAGTATGTAATTCTTTCACTAACCGCGATTTTGATTTGGTAACATGCAGGAGACTGTATTTTAGACGGCAAAATATATCGTAGTTTGTAAAGCTTTATTTTCATTAGATATTTTATGATATCTCCTGTAAATTACGTAAATTCTTCAGTGTTAACTGAAACCTAAATGTGTATCAGCCTTTTTTACGTACAATATTGCTCTGAGACAGCTAGTTTCCCACTTTGCTGAGAAACATCCATAAATAATTATAATAGCTTATCGAAATTTAGTAGTTAAGGCAAGGAGTTTAAACGAAAAATACTAATCAAATCAACAGATTTGCTCTCACATTACTTAAAAGATACTATAAAGGTTATCCAAGTTTGCATGTAGAACCGGTGGTTGGTTTTCCATGCTAGAACGCAGCTTCCGCCTAGTATAGTTTTTCTGTAATTCGTATTCTCTACGCCAAGTTGCAAATCAATGTACAATCATTTGCCTGAATTAAAGTGTATACATTTGCTGATATGCATTCACACCTTAGTTGCATTTAGGTTTTCATATATTAAAGTTAAACTATTATCCATATTTTCTTTTATTTTATTTTATCGAAATTTAGTAGTTTTTATTTTCACGTATACATTAGTTTTATTACGTTTGATTTTAAGTTGGATATCGAGTTATATAATTTTGTACTTATGGATAGACATTGTTCTTATTTACGGCGCAGAAATTGTACAATCTATGTAAGGGTAAACTAGAAGCTTTCAGTTCTAATTTTACGGTAAATTCACAGATAATTTGGAATATTTTTCCACAAAATCTTTTAAAGAAAAACAAGAAAAACAAAATACTAATTAGGCCTTCGTTAAACTTCGTTAATGTTAAGAGAATTGAAATAAGATATGATTAAAAACCAAATTGATGCATTTAACAAAATAGAATGGTCTTTTAAGTTTTCTTTAATAAAAACTGAAAATGACTGTTTTTTGATTAGGGTAAATATGTTTATAAACGTTGAAATAAATTTTATCTTAAAAATTATTTTAATGTAATAATATTAAAATTTTTACCCAACTTAGTATCGTCCGCGTATTAATTTTAAATTCTATTAGTTTGTAAAAATGTCCCTTAATTCGAAATTTTGTGTATTTGGATAGAGGTCCGAATTACCGAATTGATGTTGCTACAAATTGTAATGGTTGGCAAATATTACTATAAAATATCTACCTTCTGAAATGTGATGCATTGAACAATTGCAGTTCATAGCTTGTGATTTAGTTTTTACATGACACATATATACGGACTTCCATAAAAAAACGCAACACCTAGAAATAGTGGAACGATTTTATTGAAATTTTCACAAACGATATATATTATCATCACAAACAAACGATT
>JAHWXV010072677.1:0-20806 GCA_024586415.1 Phrixothrix hirtus
GCGTTGCCAAGTTTCGGTTTAGTAGAATTTATAATTTTAAGTAATACATTTTATTAAATTCTGGCTTAACCATTACCTTTATTAAAAATTGTATTAAACGTTTTGTTAATTATAGGAAGTATCTGGGCAACTCTCAAATAAAAATATTCATTCGTTGTTGACTATTGTTATGGCAAAGTTTTAACCTTTACTAATTTTTGACTGTTATTGTATAAGTTTTTTGTTTGTATTGATGTCCTCTTTCACCTGTTACAAGGACGAACGCTATTTTTCTTTACATCCTGTATATATATATATATAATTTTTACTTTAATTATTAAATATTTCTTTTCAGTTACTTTGTCCATACAGTTTGATTTAAATATTGATTTTATTTTTGTTAACTTTTTGCATAAATATAAACATGTTTTTTTAACTAATTATAAAAATAATTATTTTTGATTTCCTGTTTTGTTAGAAGTAATAAACAATAATGTATATTATTTTCTTTAATAGTTAAATTTGCTTTGTTTTCTTTTACATTTAGCTTATGTAATATACTACACACTAATTACCCCAAAATAAAATGATTTTAAAGCTAAAAGACGTGTTTTTTCCGACGCGCCCTCTCTAGGGTTAGGAGCCTCTAACTAAGGTTATATTTTTGAAGCTAAACGTCTTAAGGAATTGACTAAAAGTTATCTGAATACAGCAGAGAAACGTATTGAAATAATTGTCAACCAAATTCGCGTGACTGAAAATATTAAAAGGAGTACATTTGCGGCTGATCAGAAGTACGTTAATCATTTTTAGAACAACTATGAGAAAAGCATTAAAGGTATTCTTGCAGAAAAATGCTAAATTCGTACGACACGACATTTGTGGGTAACCTATATATAAAGAGGGTGGCGTTTAGATGGAGTATTAAGCACGTAGAAGCTGAAACTCTTCAAAATCTTGTGTTTAGATCATATTTACTATTTTTACAGCTGGAGAAATGTTACCACTTAGTTTATGCTAGTGAACATTTATGAGAACTTGAACCGAAGGTGAGCCTCCTGCTTGTAGATACAACCAACGCCGATCAAGCTGGTTTGCTGAATATTTATGCGCCTTACCTTAGGCAATATAATGGTCCTAAGTTTCTGAAAGGTAATAATTTAGCCAGTCATCTGATCCATCGTATGATTAATGCTTGCGAAGTAGAAAACGTAAAGTTTATATTTTTGTTAAGAGTTCACATATTTTTCAACCATTAGATGTTTGCTGCTTCCGACCCATAAAGCAATCTTGGGAAAGGAGTCCTTCCATAATGAAAACTAAAGCATCGAGGTCCGCTTACTAAACAAGCTTTGCCCAAATTTCTTAATATAATCATCAACTATATTTCTGCAAATACAGCTGACCATATACGTTCCGGTTTTGAAGCTACTGATTCATACTGTAACATTTACCAGAGAAACTGTTAAGTGAAAATGACACGCAAAAACCGATTTGCAAGAAATCGCGTGTGCTTTCGATTTTCTATTAAAATTCCGACAGCTTAAATATATAAGACATTTATAAGGATTTTAAGTATGCGTTCAAACCAAACGGGAGTGATACATCAAATTTATTCATTTTGTACTATTGTTAAATCTACTTAAATAGAGAAAAATTGCAAAGAAATAGAATTTAAGAATAACAACGTATTGTGCAATCAAACTCAAGATTTAAATTGTTGATAAACCACTAGAATTAAATGTAGATTTTTTCCAAGATATAAAAATTAATCTAGTAACTATCTAAGGCCGTTTTAATTGATGTAATATCATTAACTGTAATTGCGCAATATAGCACGATAAATAAATTGATAAACGAAGCGCATAATGCTGCCTGCTTATCAATTATTGTAAGACAGATTACTCGGTTACCAATATTGTTCGAAGAAAAGAGAACGGCAATTGATAATTCAGTATAAAAGGACAACATTTCCGATGCAAAGGAAGTTCTTTGACTGGACTTGTACCAAGAGGTCTTTTATTGAACCAGAATACACTGTGTCAGTAAATCAAGCTTTACCTATAAGGTTAAGCTATATTTTATTAAATTAAAACGCTTTGCCAATTATAAAGTGCGTAAACCGCTTTCCGTAGAATTGTTAAAATTCTAATATTAGAACCGTCCTCGTAGTCTTGAACTGCGGAAGTAGCTCAGCTATCCGAAATGGAAGTACTCCCCTTGACCTGGATATTTGATTTCGAGAAAAATCGTGTTGCTATACAGCGGATGTGTCCCGGGGATTGATATTAAAATACATGACGCCTAGAATCCCATCGTTGTTTGACGATCGGGGATTGTAGACGCCGTACCGCCCGAACTCCGCCAATCTTATAACCGAGACTTGATGTGTTGTTGAGTAGCAATCCAACCCCGACTAAAAGAGTAAACAGAACGCCTAAGTTTTGTGTTAATTTGGAAGGGAAACAAGGACGCTACTGTAAATAAAACCTACAACACCGTCAAATACAATCTCGTTGCTAGGTAGCGAATCTTGTTTGACGTCCATTGCGGTGACATATTCATCCATCTGTAGCACCGGTCATGAACAGATCAAGATATCCCTGTCGAAATTATCCGATTCCTTCCGTAAAGTGCCATGCCTGCGAGCGACGCGACTACTTAGGCTCCCAAAGGCGTACTGAACTATACGAGGCTAGAGTCATAAGAGAGGGAAATACAATCTACGGATAGTTGAGCGCATCCTGTTCTTATTAAAGCGACGCCAAGAACCCGTCAAAATTTAAACTGCATACCGACGACACAAAGAACTCTTTTTGTCATTTCAATTCATAAACTTCTTCCTACAGCATTATCGAGCCTGATCTATTACGAGTGAACTTCAGAATTACCAGGACCGCCAGAAACCTCCGATTCACCTTTCTGAACCTACCCTTTATGACAAGCTAGCCCTATGAAGTTGAGATGTTTCTACTTAGATTGTTGGGTTAGAAGAACCATGTCGAAATCTGCACCGTGAACCATTCTTGCAACCCACGTTCATGTTCTTGTAAAAGTAGAGTCAACGGTCCTTTCCCTTGGCAGGACATCTCTTGGATTCCAACTACAGACCAGGATTTGGACACCTATGCCTCGAAACGCTACCTCTATCACGTTGCGCACCAGTCGCCAGCAAATTGGGTTAAACCCTCAACCGATCTTCGGTTTGGATAACTTTTGTTACCATTGGCACAAAGTTGCTTCTTCAAATCCCATAACGTCTCCCACAAGTCTTCATAACGTGGCTTCTGATGTGACCATATGCTTCGCATACCGTGACTATGACAACGTCGTAGATGGTATGTCTTTCCAATTTTCGGACCCTTCTGCAGTATTTATCATATACCACTGTATCGCCTCTTAATTTCGACAGCAATACCATTCCTAGACGTTTTGCACCATAATTAACAAAAGGATATTCTTCTGATGCATCAAAAAGGTTTATGTATTATTCAATGGTAACACCAAACCACGATCTATGGGAACCTGAGAAGAATGCCATCAAATCTGCAAATAATAATTCTTAACTCTTGACTCCTATAGTATCCACCTTGACATGGTTAGTACGTCCTTTATGCAGATTATTCTTGGACCGAATTCCTATCAGCGTACGGAGCTAACCCATTCATATGTAGCACTTTAGATTTCACTTTGGACAGCTTCCCAATACGATATATCACATCGTTGATTTTTGTTATAATTTTATATGGACCTTCCGAAGATCGTTACAGCGTTACAGCGTCGTCTCTGCAGCTGAGACAACCATACTAGATCAATGAATTGAAATCCTCAATTTTTAGACTGTACATCGTAATGGATCTTCATTCGGGCACTGCCAATCTGAATGGTATCACGCTTAGAGTTCAGCTTCCATCACAGGCTCTCAACGTACTTGCTTCCAGCATTATCCGAGGCTACCACCTAAGTCCAGATCACATGGTAGTTTTACTTCACGCCCAAACAACACTTTCGCCAGGGTCTCGCTTGTTTTTTCACGTATTGCTGTTTGGTATACCATTAGGAATAGAGGGAAAATTTGAACCCAGTCTCGTTAATGGCCTGAAATAAATATTTCCCTATGGTTCGGTTCGTGCGCTTCGCCATTCTGTCTAACTGCAGTTAAAAAGCAATGGTTCTAGTATTTTGTATTTTTAACAATTCAAAAGGTCTTGGAGTAAAGTTGATTCAAAATTTCGGCTTTGGTTGAAATTCAATTCCAATGGAATTCCAAAACGGCTGAACAACTCCTTCGCCAATGTTTCGGATACTGCAACTGCAACTTGATTCCGTAGAGCATATGCTCCACTCCACTTACTAAAATAATCCATTGCTAGTAAGATATTTTTGTTGCTTGAATCTGTTTCCAGAAACGGGCCTGCTATATAAATAGCTATACATTAAAAAAGTCTGCCCACATTATACAGCCTCCTTAGTGCTCTTCTTTCTAGCGGATCATTCCACGAAACATGTTTCCCACTTTCGGCACAATTCCTTAACGTTTTCCTTGCAGTTCACTCAATAAAATCGTTTAAAAACCTTTTCCAGTGGTTTAAATATACCTTTCTATATACCTTTCTAATTGGTCATCATGCAATTGTCGCAAAATCCCTGCCACTCTATTATCTAGAATTATTAATTGCGCCCATTCCTCAGTTCTACCTTCATCCTCCAGGGTTCTCTTCAGAAGACCGTCCTGGATTTGCAAGGAATCCCACTGAGCTCAGTATGCTTTAACTATGCTGCTAAATAGAGCAACTTCTTCCAATGCCGGTATTTGATCATGGTTCATCCATTTTAGAAATATTGAAGATCTCCATCATTTTCTTGATCTTGTCTCATCTTTTCAGGTTCCCAACAAACATTATTAATTGTAGAATGTAGGGATTACGAAAACACCAGTCATTCTTTCTAAATAATTAACAATTAATTGTTAATTTTACCTAAAAAAAAAAAACATTATTAATAGTTGTATGTTTGAGATGTTTTCAATTTTTGATTTTTAGCCGAAAGTCGCCGATGCAGTCTTCTGGATGAGGTCTTCTCGACAAAGTATCCGCATTGCAATGGTTCCTTCCGACACAATATTCTACTTCAAAGTCGTATTCTTGCAACCGTTCAATTCATCTTTCAATTTGACCTTCTGGATTTCTAAACTATACAAGCCATTTCAATTTTGCGGGATCAGTCATCAGTAGGAAGGTCCGTCCATAAATGTATTTATAAAAGTGTTCAACTGATTTTATTATTGCTAGTAATTCTTTTAGAATAATCCAATAGTTCTGTTCAAGTTTTGACAAACACCTTGCTGAAATATGCAATTACCCTCTTCTGCCCATCCTGATCCTAGTTAGCACAGCACCGATACCAGTTACTTGCATCTCTGACTTAGACAATTCGACCTTCTATTCTAAGGTAACCGAGAACAAGTGCAGTTATTAAAACCCACTTAAGTGTTTCGAATGGCATTTAGCAGTTATTGTTCAACAAAGAGGGTTGATCCTTTTCATCTTTGTTAGAGGTTTTGCGATGTCGGTAAATCCACATAAGAATCGACGATAATAAGTACATAAACCCAAAAAGCTTCGTAAGTTGTGCCTAATACTACGTTGTTGTCAATATCGGCTACTAATACTCAGTGTATATACATATTCTACAACCAATTTAACTAATTAGCATGATTTCGCCACAAAGGGTTGCCTGAATTCCTGTAGATGCTGGTAATTGCAGAAAAGTTTGCTATCGTTGACAACCTTTAGATTTAGTATTATCTTCGTTGCTTCAGCATCCAGCAACATTTGACAACTTTTACCTGCAAATGTTCCATTAATGTACATACTACCGCTTTATGTCGTAATGATGACGCTCACTTCACATCGATCCTCTTTAGTTTTCATGATGGTGTATGTGTCTTAAGTATTCGTACCAGTGTCCCTTCCAGTCCCTCTACATCATCCTGGATTTTTCCCACAGTTCGTAGGCGAGTATATCCCTTGGATGTTTGTTTAGCCCCTGGAAATCCTAATATATGGGCTAATGCACTGGCAAGATCTTTCGGGCGGGCTAATCTTAGAGCCTGCTGTGTTTCTGAATTCGATGACCTTCAATAAATGTTTGTATCCCAAGTTCCCTATGAAGCTCTCTGTGGACGTCGGGTATGCTAATTTGACTAATAGTAAAATTTTGACTTTGAATTGATAAAGGTTTCCACCTACCTTGTACAGTTGGATATGCTTAATCATCTTAAAAGAATAGCAAACCTTCTTGTAAGATCTCCCATTCTTCAGCTAGAGACTCATGCTTTTCGTGACTTCGTTACAGCATAATAGAAAGCATAATTCGATTCCTACGATCTTATTTATTATGGGCGTCTGAATTTGCAACATTTGCAAATTCGAGATATAAAATATAATGATTAAACAAGATTGTAGTATTTAAATTTACCTTCTCAAATGTAGTTTCGTTCGATCTTATACTTATTCTAGGAAAGAAAATAAAAATAAATAAATAACAAATTTAATTAAATTCTTTTTAGAAACAATTGAAATTTTAATTGTATGAATAAATATATTCAATTTATAGATTGTAAATTACAAAATAAAATGTTCTTACGAGTAATCCTTTATCCTACTAATTAACCTCGATTGTTCGGAACTTCCTGAAGGGCTGCATCCATCCGCTAAATTCATTAATTTATTGTCTGTCGAGGTAGTACTGTAACACAAAATACACAGTAACAATTATAACTAGAATGATTAGAGTTAAAGGAATAAGACAAAGTTATGGACTTTACCAATTAAAAATTACAACATACGATTTCTTGAATAGTCTTTCCTTGAATTAAAATGCTTATAAAATTTATAATCCTTCCTGACTATTATGTTCCAATTAAATTAGATACTGGCTACTGAAACACAGTATAATTATTTTTAGTATTCATGTTGGTTCAACCATTCAATTATTTATTTAGATATAATTAATCATTATGTGACTATAAACACTATAGCTCCAAGAGCATTTCTTGTCGAAGAATTTATCGTTGCAAGACACAAGGTTGTAGATACTCCTTCAACGTACATATCTACCTCCATTACATGGCGTGGTTAAACGTCCTTGAAACTTCTTGGAAGTTTTACATTTAGTAAAATTTGTCTTTGTAAATATTATAATATTTTTGAATGCTCGCCCAAATTAGGCCTGGTAATAATTGAACATAAAATGAATAGATATAAAATTTGATATCACTTAATTGAAGGAACACAAAATTTATAACGAAAACCAGTCTGTGCTTTTTCGAAAATTACTTTAAAGTATTCTATGATGTTATAATAATATTTATTGTATAACGTTTTAGATATTTATTTCTTACATTTTCTGCAATTATTTAAATTATTTAAATTAATCCGCAATATTTTTCTTTGACGTCGTATTGTTTTTTATTTTGATTTGATGTAATCTCTTCTTGTAAGTTATTTTAATTGGAATTATTTAATAGCATATTTTCTTGTATCTTATTTTGATTGAATTTTATTTCTTCTTGTATTTTATTGGAATCCATTTTATCTTGCATTCTTTGGAGCTTTTCGAACAGGGATCCTATATTTTATTCATACTTCTAGCGACAGACATCAACGTTTAATATTAACTTGTACTTATTTATTTAACTTGATTTGTTAATTTTGTTGCGAACTTACGAAATATTACGAAATATTAAAATCGCACTCTGATACCAATTGTAGCAAAACTCGCAAGTTATTTAATTATTTAATCCAATTCTCTAATTTACGCAATTTACCATTAACTTTTATTCAACGCGTAGATATAGATAAATATTGTTTAAGACGCTATATGGTACATATGTCAATTAACTATATATGAGCATATATGCAAAAACATAGATATATCCATAAATAAATTGAACAGAAGTAATATTTAAAATAAATTAACAAGTAAAATAGAAATTAAAGTAGTAGATAAATTTATATAACGTTATTTGAATTAGAACATTAATACAATATAAACTATTAACTCAATTAACTCATGACAAACACTCTTCGATTGTGTAATTTACATTACCAATTAAATATTGTTTTAAATCGTTTTTAAATTTATATTTATTTTTAATTGCTTTAATATTATCAGGAAATTTATTGAAACATTTGATTGAAAGGAATAAAAATGATTTTGCAAATTTTCTCAACTTCGGAAAATTTGGAATAATATTGGGTAACATCGCGAATATTATAATTATAAATTTTTGTGTTACAATTAAAGCTTTCACAATTATTATACATAAACAATAATGTTCCTTATATTGCGGACACCCTGTATCTAGATTATTATATAAATCGGTATTTTTTCTTCATACTAAGAATTGCCGATGCGGTTGAACCGGCTTATTAAATTTGTGTGCTGTATCTCTAAAACTAGAAATGGTAGGGCAAAAGTGATGCAATTCTTAGAATCAGCACACCACATACATTTAAGAATAATTCTATATGTTAAGGCACCAAGATGTGTGTTCGCCAGAGTTATGTATGTGAAGACTATTATGGAAACGTTAATAAATATTATAATTAGTGAAATCTATATCAAACTTTAAAAATTGTCTTACCTTTTTGAGTTAGTGTTGTGAGGTTTTTCTATACTGGTCTCAGACAGTGTTGCTTCATCCGGCATATCAAGCCACTAAATATGCTCGTCTATTTGTGTTTGCATCGTAACGATTTCATTTTGTAGTCCTCGGAGGTTTCATTTACAATTTGCCTAATAAAAGAAGGAATATATTTCTTGGAGGCAAACCGTGTTAAGCGGTCAACATTATTGCGCAATATTGATTGCACAATATTTTGACGGCTGCCCATGGACGTTCAATATTATTGCACAATAATTGAGTTTGTGCAATAAATTGAATCATATGGAAACGATATTGATGGTATATAATATTTTGCCCAATTACGACCATAAACGTACAATGTTCTTCCCAATATATTGGCAGTCCCCGCCGGTATTTTAAGCCATATTGAGTAACCTGAACTCTGTTGTGTGTTAATTGTTGTGTGTCAAAAAAGTGCGAAAAAAAAGAAGACAGAGTGGCTCATTGATAGAGAGAATTACACCCACGAAAAACTACTCAATGAACTGAGGATGTTGAATCGGGTGATTTTCGCAACTTTTTACGCATGGGCGGTGACTTATTCGATGAACTCCTCCACTTTGGTTACTCCTCAAATCGAGAAACAGGACACTACAATGCGGGATGCTATTCCTGCAAGTCAACGTTTGTCTATAACCTTACGGTATATCGCAACTGGGAATATCTTTGAGGACCTGAAGTTTGAAACTACTGTTTCCCCTCAGTCAGTAGGTTACATTGTTATGGAAACTTGCACTGTTCTGATCAACTGCCTTAAGGAATACATACAGCTAAACACATTTCAATTTCAGGAATTTATTTGACATGAATTTTAAAAATAACTTCATATTGGAAACTAACAAAATAGGTGCTCGTGTTTTGCAGAGGGGGTTCTGCTGTGGAATAATACTAACCATATGGAGGGCTTTCGCGGAGGACTAAAATACTATATGGGGTGGACGCACGTGTCGCGTTAACTTCCCCCGAATTACAGTGTAAGGTCCCCATTTGTCCCTCGAATATAATATCATTGCCGGCCTTCTTTGCAAACAACTGCTGTTGCGAATCCATTTCTCGAAGTTCGTCTGCCCAAGCTGCAGCTATTTTATTGTTGTCGTCTGGTGGTTGTTGAAGGCGCTTGAAATCCATTTTCACCAACCCCCTCAATCGGATCTGCATTTTTTTTCTTCTTCTTAGAACGTCGATTTTGAGCCTGTAAAACATGAAAATCTGAAAATTTTCCATCGCCTTAAAATATTTTTATTCTGTTACAGGTACCAACATTAGAAGAAGAATGGAAAGAAATTGCGCGAAATTTCAACGATCAGTGGAATTTTTCAAACTGTGTGGGCGCGATTGATAGGAAACATGTTGCAATAAAGAAACCCCACAATTCAGGATCACTTTACTTCAACTATAAAAAATTCTTCAGTATTGTAATGATGGCAGTAGCGAATGCGAATTATGAGTTCATTATGGTTGTTGTGGAAATCAATGGGCGAATATCAGACGGCGGTGTATTTAGTTAGACGAAGTTCGGGAGAGCACTTTCACATAATACACTTGGAATTCCGGAACCTGCATAACTGCCAAATAGTCAAAAAGTATTGTTATTCGTTATCTTGGGCGATGACGCTTTTGCAATTACGATAAATTTAATGAAACCCTACCCCAATCAGGATTAAATTTGGAGAGAAGAATTCTCAATTATCGATTAAGTCGTGCATGTCGTGTGGTCGGAAATACCTTTGGCATTTTGATCAGCAGATTTGGTGTACTACAGAATCCTATAGCATCATTGTCTCCAGAAAAGGCTCAAACAGTTGTATTGGCGTGTTGTTATTTACACAACTGTTTACGAAAACGCCAGTCACGAGCTTATGTTACTAGGAATTATGTAGCTAGTGAGGACTTGCAGGTCGGTGTAGTCATGAACGGAACATGGAGGTATGTTGTCAATGAGACAACGCCGCTTCAGCCAAGTAGGCACTTTCAGAAATGCATCAGCAAGTGCTAATGTGGTCTGAAATAAATATTGTAATTTCTTTAACAATGAAGACCAAGTTTCATGGCAATGGAAGATTGTAGACTCAACTACCTCTATCAACAATTAAAAATTAAAAAGTGAAATGAAATAGTTAGTAAAAATGTAAAGTGAAAAAGTTGTCACCATAATTATGCTGTAATTGCAGTAAAAATGATTTAGAAAATTAGTTGAAATAATTTGTTAACGAAATAGAAATAAATAAAACTACAGATTTATACGATAAAAATGTAGTAATAATTAATAACATAGACTCTTACTGAGCCTTCACCGGTTTCAATTGCATTGCCATTATCCTTGTTCCCCTCAACCATGTCCAGAAACAATCTAGTGTCCTCAGATGTGTTCATCGTACTGATTGAATGAGTTGGTGTTTCCTGACATTGAAGAAATCTCATTTTTTCAAAGTACCATAGCGAAGGTTCGACATCCTCTGCACCTGCACCACTCTTTTCAGCAGCACGAAGCCGTTTGAGTTCTTTCCGGAAGTTTGTCCGCAAAGAATTTATTTTTTTTGACATCTTGCTTGTCAGCATCCCGATATTTTTCGCTTTTTCGCGATATTTCTCAATCAGCACGTCATATCGCTCACCTTTTCCAATGCGATTAGTATAATCTTTGCTTTCCACGTCCCATAGAACCGGAAGTCCTTGGTAAACTTCAATAAATTTCGAAATGAACTTTTTATCCAATTTTTTATCCGCCATCAAGAAGCGTTCTCTACTACTTGTTGATATCGACTAACAGGATATTGTACAACATTGCCAACAGGCGGCACAGTATTTTCAAGGTTGCGCAATATATTTCGAAAAAAATTGATTTCTTACAATATATTGCACAACCTTTCAATATTGTCTACACACGTTCAATTATTTTACACAACCCAGATATTGCGCAATAATATTGACCGTCTATGGCCCGCTTTAAACAAGTCATCCGCTTCAAGATTTCTTATTCTTAGTTCATTTCTTGTATGGTAAACGTTCTAGTACTGCTGTGTTAGCTACTGTTACCCTCTCCTTCGCTTTTCTGTTCACTCTCCTGTTCATTGAAGAAAACGCATTTTTTGTAAATTATACCAATATCTTTTAATAATTTTTTAAACAGAGTGAGACGGCTTACTTACAGGTACTTCAGTAGTTAAGGCAACGACTACGCTTGCAACTTTTTTGTTTGTACTACAAAAAATTTTGGGTTACTGATGATATAACCTATTGTTCATTGTTGATAGGCCTAACTGAACTGTTACGATTTTCAGAAAGTTCGTTTTCCACGATTTTTAAAGTTTCAACTGAATACCTTTTGATTATTTAAGCATTTTCAAGAATAGTTGTGGAAGTCTTATATTGTTGGAACAAATCTTTATTAAAGCACCCCTCTAAAATGACATTAAGATTAATTAAGGTTGGCCAAATAGCTTCTGGCATATAGATGCTGTTACGCCCAACAACGGTACTGATGTCCCGCTAGCTTCTCGAAGGAGGAAGGGTCCCTGTTAAATTGCACCAACACCGTCCGCGCTCTAAGGGAAAACGCTGGAAACGCGTACAAGAAGTTAAAATATAGGGGGGGGGAGGCGCCACTGCTTCAGATGAGCCGCTCAAAGGATGGAACTGTTCGTCGGAACAGAGATAAACGGTTCCGTGGCCTCTAGCTAGTGTGTCCCGGGGTTATCTCTTACTAGGGTCCCAAATATTACTATAAATTAAGATCGTGATTAAAGGGGGAGGGACCTTAATTAACACATATCCCCTGAAATACAAAGTATTAACTATTAACTTGTTGTAAGTTGAAAAATAAAAGTTTAGTTGAGTAATACGATATATCGATTGCTAAAGAAATGGCTTATTTAGCATACACACAAAAACAACAGGATACAAAAAAGTTACCGGTAACTTCTCTTGAATGTGGCTTGATTCAAGAGGTACGGGGAAAACTAATCAATCTACTAAACACTAAAATTAGGATTAAAATATAATAGGCACAGTCAACCCAGGTATGTGTCCAAGATCTGGCCAGAAGGTATGTATATTAATGGACTCCCCTCGCAACGGGAAGGTTTAAGCTGGCCTCTACAAGGGTTGGCAGCCGGGACATTAACTTAAATTGAATTCTCGCCGATAGGCGTTGACATATCGCTTACGCCTTTCACCGGCCAGCAATAAGGAAAGAAAAGAACAATATTATAAAAGGGGTACCTTAGTTTTATTCGTCACTTTACCGCGCTTCTCAATTGCCCTCGACCAGAGTCGTCAATCGTGATTTATTTATGGATTCCTGTACCCGCAGAAGGACGTAATATGTCCAAAGAAGCGGTAACCGAGGTGGAAAAAAGGCAGGTCAATCCCCATAGATACGCTATTCAATCTCTCGGGCCTGGAATTCCGACATTCTACATCATGCGGAGGCCCTACTCACACCCGAACACTTCAAACAAAGAATTCACGCACACGACCGATTATTTGTCAAACACCAACTACGCATGTATTAACTGCCACGCACGAGGGATATCGCGACGAATTAGTATCAATTATATATATATCGTCGAAATTCACCAGATGTGAGAAATCACTTTTAATTGTCAATTTAATTTGAATACATATTTCCCAATCGTCACGGAGCGTCGAAAAACGCGTCTCTCGTGTTTTATTCGACAGGAAACTTTCTTATTTATTTTACCCGTTGTCCTGCCAACAACGCGTTTCTGAAAACATACGGCGGAAAATTTAAAAGAAGAAGATTTTGTTTATTATGCGCCAACAAAACAATGATTTCTAGTGTAATGGCATTCCATGCCTAGATGCGCTTTAAATGGGCGCATATCCACATTATCTCTTTGGTACTTAACTAAAAGGCTGTCCCATTTAATCTTGATTCCACGAAAATAAGCCGTATCTAGCGATTGAAGAATGTGTGATGGAAGTTTAACGATAAAAACATTATTTTCTAGGGCAAAATTGTTCACCTTAAGGGTTACGTGATTTGAATCACTATGCAATATTATAAGTAACAGGCGCTCAGGCCCTATGTCTGTTAAGAATCTGATCTTCACAGATTTTCAAAAATATCGGATATCATCCAACTCTTGGATGCAACATAGCTGGTGTCAAGGAATTTATCCTGCTTTGTGATCAATAAATCTCAAGGGTTCTTAATCTTAAAAATAACGAGTAGAAGTAATTTTTGCCCTCCAGCATTGACACAACCTATACGGTTGTATTTTCGCGCCCGATGCAGAAAGTCGCTCCATTACATAGATAATAGATATGTTTGGGGTTTTATAAATCGTTGCATTGAAAATGCAACACACAGTAATAACGGTCGGATTGTAATAAAATTAGGTGGAAATATATATTTAACCGTAAATAACAAATGATGAACCTGTCAATAAATTTTTATCAATTCCAAAGAGGTTATGTTAACATTGATATGTGGATAGTGAACATAAACATTTGCGTTTGTTTACAAAAATCTTTTATTTGTTTCTGTTAGTTGTCACTGAATTGTCATTTAGTAATAACATATCAATGCCACCAGTTAGACATCGTGCAAATTTTGCTCAATTATCAGAGTTTGAGCGAGGTCGAACTGTTGGTCTTTCTGAGGCTGGTATTTCGTACAGAGAAATTGCTCGACGTATGGGCAGAAATGTAACCACGGTGCTTCGCTGTTCTCAAGCATGGACAGGAGAGGATAGACAGCGTCGTCATCGGGGAACTGGGGTCCATAGGTGTACTACAAAACGTCAAGATCGATTTCTTAGACAACTTGCTACAAGAAACCGAATTACCTCAACACGAGGTATAGCAAACCAGTGATATAGAGTAGAGGGACGATTTGTTTCTATGACAACGCTATATCGAAGAATTCGAAGTTTTGGTTTGCAATCTTACCGACCTCAGTTAGTGTTACCTCTTATGCCGGAACACCGAGGTTAAAGATCGGAATGGTATGATATTCAACGACGATTACCGTTTCTGTTTAGCAATACCTAACGGTCGGCAGATGGTTCGATGACATCGAGGTGAAAGGCGTGATTTATAACATACTGTAGAACGTCATGTGGCACATACTGTTGGTATCATGACATGGGGTGCAATTTGTATTGGAAGCAGATCACCCCTACTGGTCATTTAAGGAAGTATGACGACCCGGCGATACATCGACGAGATCCTAGAGCGGTATGCTCTACCTTACATCAAAGAGTTGAAGATGGAATCTTTCAACAGGATAATACACGCCCACATATTGCACGTGTCACAATGGACTACTTTGCTGCCCCAATATTAATTTACTAGCATGACCGCCACACTCTCCCGATTTATCTCCAATTGAACGTGTCCTGGATATGATGAGAAGACGTTTTTCTAATTCACATCGCCCTCCAGCAACAGTAGCTGCTCTTCGCCGTGAAGTGCAAGTTGCATGGGTTTCTGTGCCCTAAAAAGACATCGATTACCTGATTCGCTTAATGCCTAGGCGTGTTAATGAGTGTATAAGGATGAGAGGAAGTTCAACACATTATTGACACTTTACAAACTTTCTTTTGTTTCTGTTGTTTTGATTTTTCCATCATTTGTTATTTACGGTTAAATATCGTTCCATCGAAAAGGGGGTAAAAATTTTAAAAAATCTAGGGAATTCATTGCCGATGTGTTTCAAAAACAAGATGTCAACCATACGCGTGTAGCTATATTTTATATATGTTTAATATTTTAATTATTTTTAATTAAAAATTAAAAATTGTTTTAACTTCATCAAATGAAAAATCTCCTAATTCATTTTTAACAATCAATAAGCAAATTGAAATTCCAATACATTTATATGTGACGCCTATAGTAAAATAATTATCTGGTAACTTTAGTATTATTTATTTTATAATTTAACTACCACCAATTCGTAAGTTTGGTTGCCTATCCAGTAGTCTACACTCTTTCTGGATGACCCTGTATATATTTCCACCGAATTTTATTACATCTAACCATTATCACTGGGTGTTGCATTTTCAATGCAACGCAGTATATGTAATTATTAAACTAAAATTGACACAACACTAATGTCAAATAATCCAACTAAGTTAACGTTAATTATGTTAGAAAAACTAGATGTCATGCTTTATTTAAACGTCAATCTTCATCCTTTTTATTAAAACTATTTAATTGTTTATAAATTTCAATCACTTTACGTTGTAAACGAGCGTAATATGAGGTGTTCAGAACAGAAATGGATCAAGTCCACAAGATTGAGTTTTAAGATATGCAGAGGTAAAGTTTTTTCCTGTTAATTAAGTCATAGTATGAGCTTGGTGAGAATTTTGTTTTTAAATATTTTTATTCAGAAAATATAAGTATTTATTATTAAAGGTTTACAAAAATATTTATATCAGTAACAATAATGTTAAACGATTATAATATATTTTATTGGACTTAAATCACTACAAAATTGAAATAATGACAATAGCAAAATTAATATATAGGCTCATCAACCGATTCTCCATCAATTTCGTCTGAATTTTCGTTTTGACTAGTTCTGATTGTCCCTTATGTTGGTAGGCCTTTGTATCAGGGATACTATATGGGCGGTATGAATCGGAGGAGTTGGTACATGTGTCCTCTCTTTAAACTATGTGCAATGTACTTGTTTGGGTATAACTGGTCTTGCTCTATGTTTGCTAAAGATTTTATCATCCTGCCACGTAATGTGTTTCGTAAATTAACCTGGTAGAAATCAATTCCATTGTTAAACGTTTCCTTGAACTTAAATGCCTTAGGTGGCGATCTCTCCCAGCGCAACTATCTGATATTAAGCCAGCTAAAATTGTAGCCGTCAATGGTCTTCTTTCGATTTTGTACTTCCATTTCTAATGATTTTGTTTTATTTATATAATTTCAAATTTTGGTTGTCTTCTTTTCGCGTCGCCTGCAATTTTCATTCAATCTCGTGGACAACGCATTTAAGAGCATTTACGATTCGGTTTTTCAATAATGCCAAAATCGGCATCATTAGGTAAATAATAATAACCAGACACTAAAAATTTTAGATCTATGACCTTCACAGCCATTAAAGGATTTTGAACAAGTTTTAACAGACTGTATCATTTTAATGTACATGAATCAGAATATAAAATTATGTGCTCATGATTAATTGTTACATTCTTCAAGTGTTTTATGACACAAGTTGCAACATCTTGAGATCCCCGACCACCTTCCGTTTCATCATACATATACATGCAGTCAGTCCCCATATTAAAAGAGTGAATGCCCAAATTGTAAACATAGATATTGTTTTTATAATAAGCTATTGATACAGTAAGTTTGGGAAATGATAGGACCTTCTGCAGATGAAACTTTGCAACGTAAATTGACTCAGAAGCACTTTTTTGATCTTGTTTCAAGGATGCACGAGCCATGTCGCTGTTTCTCATTTATTAAGAAGTTTTTCTTATCTCCATCCTGTTCCACGTTTATTTTCATTTCTAGTTCATCACAACGCGTACATCTTTAAACGGAGGTTTAAAGCTTAAATTGAACTTGGTATAAAAGTTTTCTAGTGTACATTTCATACATCTTACTTATTGTCAAATTTTTATTTAAGTGTTTTCTGTTTGGATTGTCTTTACGTGTGTAATAGCTTTGAAAGGCTGGGAAAGAATTAATGTGTTCAATAATTTTGGAATGAGCTATTTTCTTTTTCGGGTTGCTTCCCCGGGAATCGGTTACGGAAAACATTTCATTTTTAGCAAGGCAGCGATACAATTTACCAACACTGACAACCAGTGTTTGTGTGAAAAACTTCTTATAAACTTTAATGGTTGAATTATGTACTCAAAAATTGTACTCAAATGGTGTCTGCTTTTCAGGATGAGATCCATCTCTAACACGTTTTCTTATTACTTTGTTTGCTTTTACTAGTCCTCTAATAAAACATTTTGACAAGAGTAATCACCTAGTTTCCAAAACCAATAAAAAATAGATCTGTGTTACTCTGCGCCAATTTTGTCATTACAGTTTTGTTTACAGTTACACGAACTGTTTCAAAAGCTTTAGATGGAATACTTTTTGCAGATAATGAAATATACTCTTGGCCAGCATTTCTGCATTTTTTTTAATATTACTTTTCCATTTGCTCTTGTTAGGGCAATACTATGCGGACCGAAAAACCGCGACCGAAAAAGTTGATACCCCTCACTAGATTTTGACGTGACTATACGAGCAGATTTTGTCGACACCTAATCGGTGCCGAATTTCGGCGTGTTGAAACTATACGACCGTTTATTAGGCAGACAGAACACTTGGTGATGGCATTTGGTTTTAGTTTTTGTTTGTTTTTTAGTCATTATCAAAATCGATAGGACAGAGATTGTTTGTGTAGGTGCACTGCATTTGCTGAATTGTCTGCATGATGTGATGTTTAGTGATAACGAGCGGGAAAGGCATTGGTCAACTCATACACTGTTAGAAAATCGATTGAATTCTGGGCAGTTCCACATTATGTTTAATGACCATAGGAAATACGAAGATACGTTTTTCCAGTAATACAGGATGTCTGTAAGTTCCTTTGATGAACTTCTCTTTTTAATTTGTGATAAATTGATGAAATAGAACACAAATATGGAAAGAAGCATAGAAGGTGCTGAAAGGCTCGTCATAACCTTGAGGTAAGTTTTGCCATTAATTTTTTTAATATTTTAACCACTTGTACTTTAGGATAGAATGAATTGTAAGGTTATGATTGATTATCAATATTTTATTATAAACTCAGAAAGTTACATTAAATTTAGTGAAATCTAAATGTTAAGGTAAACCTATTACAAGAAATATTTCATTGATTATTCAAAATGCACAGTATGAGTTACTTTAAAGTTGTAAATAAGCAGAACTCGCTGTCCTCCACATTAAGTGTTTCTTCTAGAGTTTGTAGTGATGAGATGCATGATGGTAAATGAGATATGTTTACAGATAGATTTGTGCTGGAGCTGCTGGTCGATGCACCTTGTTGGTTCAAAAGGGGAGAAGGAAGACCCTCATATGCGAGTTGATGGAACACCTCAGAAATGTTCATTCTTGTATATACGGCAACATTTGGAAGCAAGTTCTCCATTATTGGAACAAAGGATAATAAAAAAAGCTTTGTCTCCATAGTAATCAGAGGCCATTTCATCTTTCCTCGTCTGTATACTTTGTGTTAGAATGTTAGTCAAAGATTTGGATGTAGATGCTATAGCTTTTGAAATGTCTTTCCGATTACTTCTGGCTTTGGTTTGTCTCCTCTGCCGTTCAGCAGTATCACCTACGGATTGTTATTCTTCGACTGGAATGTTGACAATTCCATCCACTACTGAAGATTGCTCACCATGAGTTTCGTCTAGGCCTTCCTCTGGTACATCTGCAGCGGGTATATTGGTGCTTGTACGTGTATTCCCTTTAACATGTAGTATGAGAAAAAATAGCTGATCATAACTGACTTATAGTCAAGCAAATATACTAATTGAAAATTAAATAATTGTATACCCAGTGATATTGTGTTATATGACTTCAACTAATATATCCAGTTTATACTAAGAATTTTTATTTTTTTATAATTCCATAGTATGTACTGCAATGATGAAATAAATACATTTCAACGCTAAAAAACGTCTTTAGTTTTTATTGTGATTTTAACAAAGAATTGTGTCAATTTTTTAACTGATTAATTATTATTTTCTGTTACCATAGAAACAGCACTATCATGATTTACACGAAATAATATTAAGTATAATCAATTTTATTGCACTGGACTGTACATAGCTCTTAGTGGAATAGTTTAATCTACAAATCAAGTTTAAAACTCATCAAATAAAAAACATAAGTTTTGCGATTTGATTTAAACCTACAAAATAGAATTGCGTGAAGTAGTTGAATAAAACTTACGACAATTAGCTCCATTAGCTGTTCATTTTATTTGTACAATACATCTCTAGCAGCCAAAAACACTTATTTTTTCCCAAAATTTTCTGGTGGGATGGATAAACATGAAATTTGCGTTTGCCTATAGGCTCTATCGTCAAGGATCATTGACCAGGGTAACGTAAAGGAATATTAACACAAAACAGAGTAGCTTTGCTTACCTTTTGAATTTTTCAACTCCGTTGAGAGGTTAGCCCAATCTTCAAACCAACACTTTGCCTTTATATTTTTATTGCCATACTCCTTATAGCTGACATCGCAAAGAGCTAGACGTTGTTCTATTTCCACAATAAACTTTTCTGTATCGAACTTATTCATAAACTGAAAACTAAAACGCAGAATACACTACAAACCAGCTAGGTTGTATGGTTCAACCCAAAGCCGCCTGGCGCGCCACTATAATCCGTTGCTCGCAGACATTCTGCCCGTATAGTCATCGTTTGACGTAAATTCCGCCTTGTTAATGCGTCTATCAGCGCGGAAATTTCTGATAGTATAGTATGTGCCATACGGTAACGTGGGTTCTAATGACCATCCTTTTTTTCTGTCCGTATAGTACTGACCTTAGCAGTTCTCGTTTTACCTCGTGTGTTCTCTTCTTTGATATCTGCCCTGGCGTTGTCTGACATGGGATGCGTTGAAGTACTTTGCAAAGAGTTCCTTACTTCTGAAGGCGTTGAGATACTAGTACTTGGTAAATTTACATTTTGTATTTCTGGTGCATTCTCGTTTGCAATATAAACAAACACAGGCAAAACTGTAATACGGCGCTAACAATAACAACTTAACCTAGAAATTGAAGAAAACTGTAACTTACCGCTGATACTTTCATCGGATTCATTATGCTGATATTCTGAACCACTACTGTCGTAAGTATCATCTTCAGAAGACTCTAGGGATTACATATTAGTGCTTTTGTATTATTTATGATTAATAACTGACCACGCCACAAACGACAAAAGCGTAAATTTCATAACAGTCACGAACAGCTTATTATGAATGGAATTGATTCACTTAAATTCTGAAACTTGTCACGGTCTCACCTTTGTCTTTAATTTATTTTGCTGTAATTTTTGTAAGTACATTTAGTACGCCCTGTATATAGATATTTAAAATTGCGTTTTGAATGTTTCTAGGGGTATACGGTAGTAAATAATTATTTTTCTT
>JAHWXV010072682.1:0-11306 GCA_024586415.1 Phrixothrix hirtus
TTATTATTAGCTAATTGTAGTTTTTTTGTAACAAATATATTGTAATTGGTTTTATATATGCGTTTATATTGTAATAGTAGGAAATCAAAAGTTATTGCTGTAATCTATTGCTAGTTTCACGTCGGTGTTTTTATGGTATTTGTATCCGTATGTATACTTTTGTGACTAAGTGTACATATGTGATTGGCGCCCAACGTATATGTATACGTTTAGAACCTTGCATACCTTAATACACTTTCATACATTGTAACAATTCTTTTTATCTCTATATATAAAATGAAGTTCTGATATTTAAATTTAATACACAAAATGTGTACGAGTATTTTAATTCCATTATAATTCGATTGTATTAACGTTAAATGTACAGGGTAGGTTATAAAAATGTTTGTCTATCCTATGTGAAATTTTAACTTTGATTGGTGACTTTTTTTAATATGGATTCCTAGTTTAGTGTCAGACATCCAAACACACCTGAATATGGGTATGGCGCTACTGTGACCTTATTTCACTGTTTCTTTGAATGCACTTTATCACCATCGGCGACGTTAATTTTTTCACAAATCCCTTATCTTCAGTTCTTCAGTGCTAATAGATAATAAATGATACTACGCTTTATAAATTTCCATCAAAAATATCCTTATTGTTTGCAGCATTTAAATTTAAAAATCGCTAAGCCTTAGCTGCCAAAATAATTGTTCAGATTTTCCTAAGGATCCGGTTTTTCGAAAGGAGAACATAATTTTAGCAGATCACGTCAACAGTTTTAAAATGAAGAATGCGACTCGATAAAATACGCATTACGTTAGCATCCCGATCAACAAAGGTTAAAATTTTTTAATGCTAATTTTGTGCACGAACGGTTGTAGTGCTAAACATTAAATTAGCATCGCAGTATGAAAATGATGATTTGGCAAACTTTTTGAACAACCCGTTAGGCATACGTGTATGCGCTAATTAATTGCTCTCAAATGCACCACACAAATGTTCGAGAAAACACTTTTATCAACGCGAATGAAGTTTTGCTTCCAAAAATTATTTTCTTTCTATTAAAATGTTTTTTTGAATTGTGTACTCTTAAGATGTATTAGCACGATTTTTCTGTTCATCACTTTAACTGAGAAAAATACTTTGGCCAACGTTGTACAAAAGTAAACCCTTATTAATTAACATATATTGATTTATGTTTTATCAAAATGTTTGTCGAATTATGCACTATCAAGATATGTACAACTCGATTTTTGTGTTCATCACTTTAAGTGGGAAAACAACTTTAGCCAGCGCTTGTAGAAGTTAAACTCTTATTAATTAAAATGATATCGATATACTTGTCAAAATGTTTGTCGAATTATGTGCTCTCAAGATACGTACAGCATGCATTTAGTAGTCATCAGTTCAAGTGAGAAAACAACTATAGGCAACGATTATGCAAGGGTAAACCCTTATTAATTAACATATATCTATTTACTTTTCATCAAAATATTTGCCGAATTATGTACTCTCAAGATTTATACAAGAAGTCGATTTTTGTGTTCATCACTTTAACTGAGAAAACAACTTTAGCCAACGCTCGTACAAGAGTAAACCCTTATTAATTAACATGATTTTGATTTCTGTTGGGTCAAAATGTTTGTTGATTTATGTGCTCTCAAGATATGTACAGCACGTATATTATGCACACCACTTTAATTAAGAAAACAACTTTATAGCCAACACTCCTACAAAAGCAAACCCATTTTACTCAAGATAATATCGATTTACTTTATGCCAAAATGTTTGTGGAATTATGTGCTCTCAAGATTTCTACAGTACGTATTTTGTCCTAATCACTTTAACTGAGAAAACAACTTTAGCCTACCCTCGCACAAGAGTAAACCCTTATTAATAAACATGATATCGATTTATTTTTTGTCAGAATGTTTGTCAAATTATGTGCTTAAGGTATGTTCAGCACGCATGTTGTGTTCATCACTTTAACTGAGAAAACAACTTTAGCCTACGAGCGTACAAGAGTAAACCCATATTAATTAACCTACTCTCCATTTCTTTTTGCGTCAAAATGTTTGTGGAATTATGTGCTCGCAAGATATATAAAACACGTATTTTGTGCTCATCACTTTAATTAAGAAAGCAACTTTAGCCAACGCTCGTACAAAAGCTAAGCCATTTTACTCGATTGACTTCATGCCAAAATGTTTGTGGAATTATGTGCTCCCAAGATTTTTACAGTGCGTATTTTGTGCTCATCATTTTAACTGAGAAAACAACTCTGGCCTACGCTCATACAAGAGCCCTTATTAATCAAGATGATATTGGTTTACTTTTTGTGAAATGTTTGTTGAGTTATGTGCTCTCAAGATATCTACAACTCGTATTTTGTACTCATCACCTTAATTAAGAAAACAACTTTATTCAACGCTCGTACAAGATAATATCGATTTATTTTATGCCAAAATGTTTGTGGAATTATGTGCTCCCAAGATTTGGACAGCATGCATTTTGTGTTCATCACTTTAACTGAGAAAACAATTTTAGCCTACACTCGTACAAGAGTAAACCCTTATTAATGAATATGATATCGATTTAATTTTTGTCAGAATGTTTGTCGAATTATGTGCTCTCAGGATATGTACAGCACGCATTTTGTGCTCATCACTTTAACTGAGAAAACAACTTTAGCATACGAGCGTACAAGAGGAAACCCATATTAATTAACCTGCTATCCATTTCTTTTTGCGTCAAAATGTTTGTTGAATTATGTACTCTCAAGGGATGTAAAACGCGTATTTTGTGCTCATCACTTTACTTAAGAAATAACTTAGCCAACGCTCGTATATAAGCAAACCCCTTTTACTCAAGATAATATCGATTTTAGTTATGCCAAAATATTTGTGGAATTATGTGCTCTCAAGAGCCCTTATTAATCAAGATGATATCGATGTACTTTTTATCAAAATGTTTGTTGAATTATGTGCTCTCAAGGTATGTACATCACGCATTTTGTGTTCATCACTTTATCTGAGAAAACAACTTTAGCCTACGAGCGTACAAGAGTAAACCCTTATTAATTAACCCGCTATCCATTTCTTTTTGCGTCAAAATGTTTGTTGAATTATGTGCTCTCAGATATTTACAGCACGTATTTTGTGCTCATCACTTTAACTGAGAAAACAACTTTAGCCTACGAGCGTACAAGAGTAAACCCATATTAATCAAGATAATATCGATTTACTTTTTGTCAAAATGTTTGTCGATTTATGTGTTCTCAAAGTATGTAGAGCACGCATTTTGTGCTCATCACTTTAAGTGAGAAAACAACATTAGGCAACGCTCATGGAAGAGTAAACTTTCGATTTCTTTTTTATATAGTAATGTTTGTCGAATTTTGTACTGTCACAATATGTACAGCACGATTTTTGTCCTCATCACTTTAATTAAGAAAACAATTTAAGCCAACGGTCGTACAAGAGTAAACTTCTATTAATTAACATATATCGATTTACTTTTTATCAAAATGTTTGCCGAATTATGTGCTCTCAAGATATGCACAGCATTTTGTTATCATTTGAAGTAATAAAACAACAAAATCAACAAACCGTTTTTAATTAATATGATATCGATTTCCTTTTCGGGTCAAAATGTTCGCCTAAATAGATGCTCTGAAGTGCTGTACAAAATACGGCTTGCTGTAGATATGTTGGGAGCACATAATTCGATATATATTTTGGCACACAAAAGAAATTGATATCATGTTAATTAATAAGGGTTTACTCTTGTAGGGAGATGGTTAAAGTTGTTTTCTCAATTAAAGTGATAAGCACAAAAATTGGACAAACAATGTGACATTATAAACAAAACGATTTATGATAATTAATGGTATTTTACTTTTGTACACGAAACTTCATTTAGGATAATAAGCGTTTTTCTGAAAATGTGTGTGGTGCATTTAGAGCACATAAATCTGTGCTTTAAGGTTTTTTGGAAAAAATGGCGCAATTAATTCTTTCGTACTGCGGTTCTAATTTAAAAATAAGCTTTTTTCCCAGCTAAACCGTTCGAGCCCCTTTTTGGGCACAAAATTAGCACATAATTCTAGTAGGCTTAATGCGTATCTCGATAAAGACCGTACACATAAATGAATTTGACACATGATAAGTTTTGCAGTACTGGGCAAACAAATTTCGACACGGTTGTTGTTAATGCTAGTAAAATACAGGTGTTTCCAAGACAAATCTGAGCGCTTCCCGTGAACGTTTTTTATTGATAATTATTAATTCAAATGTTTTATCGCAATGGAATTCGACAGTTGCCTTGGTGTGATAATTAATTGCATGGTGACTTTTGGCTAAACATCCACATTTGCACAATAATGCATAGTAATGAGCTCTGGACGTTTATTGAAAAACAAACTGTAGATGTCGTTGTACTTGTCATCTGTCGGGGAATTCCAAATTCTATTATAAGCTCAGCCTTTTTGAACCGTTAAAAGTCCTCTCCGTGATCCTAGTGATGTAGTAAACTATATCTGCCCTCCATTTGCTTATCATGAATATCCGCCTAAATTTTCCCTGTGTGATGTAGTGTAACATAAACTAACTATTTGTTGCATAGCTCGAAAGTATTAGTTTGATAGTTGGAATGCTCTTGGTTGCCGAGGACACATTTTATTATGAGCGTTGTGGTTCCCAACGCTTAAACCAAGAACGAATTTCGGAGATGTGTTTCGAAACAATTTTGTTGATAAGAAGTGGCCATTTCTGAAAATATCGAACATGCATACGTCTATGAATAACTTTGGTTTTAATAAAATTTGTTTACCTTGAAACTTAATTCGATAAACAAGAATAAAAACCTAAATAAGGTGGAACTTCTATTTAACAAAGTTAAAAAGAAAATACTTTATATTAGCATGTCAATTGTCGAATTTCCTAGATGACGCAAAGTAAAGAATGCAATGCTGAATGATTTGTATAAGAATTCGAATTTATAAAATTGCCGTGTTATTAGCTACACGTTGTACTCCAAGGATTCAACTGAAGTTTACAGCCCGGTGTTGATTCTTATTTAAGTGAGTTAAATGGAATTTTATTTCGTAAATAGAATAAAAATGAGACGGTAAAGTGGCAGACTCCCAATTAATACCATGTAGAATTAGAAATAAAATAAAAGCGTTTCTTTAAGAAGAATTGAACATAATTCAACACTACAGAAATTACAAGTCTACACAAATGTATTCTAGATAATAATTTGTTATTTTTGTAAAAGTAATTATTAATCTTATATAAATCTTTTAAAATACAATGCAAAATTTATTGTATTAGAAAGTTCAAGAAAGTAGCTTTTGTATAATGTTGCATGTTTCAGGTTGAAGAACAACATTTAAGACGGTTACATAATCGTCCATACTGACGCGAATAAAATTATTATTACATTAATGCATAAAAATTATACGTAACCGTATCTTCATAATTGAGGGTTGTTCTTCGAACGAACTTCACAAATCGCAGTTTTTTATTGTTGTATTTCAAAATCTTGAATGCGATACACGTCTAAAATATTTTTCCCAATAACTGAAAATTTACTATTAAATATTTCGAATATTGTAGAAGTTATCAAAACCTTTTTCCAAAGGGCAAAAGTAAGCTACAGGGTGTCGAGTATTCCTGAGAACGCAAAGCTCCAAAATATGTTACGCACATATGTATATCAACGTAACTAGTACTATCCTCCCAAAATTAGATCAGTATTGAAGCAATGCTATTAATTGACCAAACATTTCTAGACTTGGACTTTGACTCAAATTTTGCATTTGCCCTAAATAAATTATACTGTGTGACATATGAGGGCGGGATGATAATTGCTTAACCTAACAATGAAAGACAGTTTTTTTTGGGGTCAAAATCATTTTTAAATTTCAATGCAATCTCCTGCAAGGTCAATGTCTTTCGTCCAACAATGATTTAAAGCTTTGATCCCATCATGGAAGACGTTTTCCTCAAGGTCTGCAAAATAAGCGTCGACGACGGTCTTGACTTCTTCGTCTAATGAACTTTTTTCCGCCCTGGAGAACTTTTAGGTTAGGGAATAGATGGAAGTCAGAAAGAGCCAAATAAGGGGGTGCGGAAGTAAATCATACTTTAATTCCTTGCTTTTCGCCATTGTAGTTGAGAGCACATTATCTTGATGAAAAGTAATCTTTACGAGCTAATCGCAGTCTAAAAATTCGTATAGTGTTCCTTATTTATCGTTTGTTTTTCAGGAAAGAGTCGATGTCAGTATCCCTTTTGCATTCCAGAAAACTGAAGCCATTACTTTACCAGCTGATTTAATACTGATGGCCTTCTTTGGAGCCGAACAACCAGATTCAATGTACTGCTTCAGGGGTATAGTGACGGACCGAGGCTTCGTCGATCTTACCAATTGACGCACGAAATACGATGAATTTTTCTTAAAGTGGTTCTTGTATTATTTCCACATAAATACTTTTTTGATCCATTGCAAGTAAAGGCGTCAAAGTGGAGTGCTTTTCCATATGCAATTCCGTACTTAAAATATTGAACACTTGCTCTTTTCAAATGCAGACAATTTTAATCGTCTGTCGTGTAAAACTATATCATGGACTTCTGTAACAATTTTTGGTGTTGTGACGCTTCTTGGTCGTCCAGAGCGCTGTTTATCTTGAATGCTTGTACAGCCGCGTTTTAATTCAGTCCCCCCGGTTTTTAACAGTGACAATACAGTTTACATTTCTTCAAAGATTTCTGCACCTTTGTAATGCTTCTATTTAATTTCAATGTTAAATGATTTTGTAACTTCACTCCTATTTTAATTTTTGCTTCTTTTAACAACCCGATACGGAAGTTATATCGAATTGCCTTTTTTGAATGTTTATAGGTTTACTTACTCCAATTTACATCTAATTTATGATATTTGCGGTAGGTCCGAGTTAGTACCCTATATTGTCCTCCGTAATAAATACGACATATTAATTCTCACCTTTACTTTGAAACACCTCGACATACATATGACTCGTTTGCTCTATTTTCTCAGGGTATTGCCTTAAAATTTTCTTGGGAAAACGTATTAATTTTTTAACCCTTTTTGGCTAGTTAAAATTTTAAAAAAAAGCCATATGATGTAAAACAATTTTAACATCTATTAATATTTTATAACGCAAGATTAATTGCCACACGTTTAACAAAATTCAAATTTAAGTTCCTTTTATTTAAAATTATTCTAGGCATTATACCTATTTACGTAACTATTTCAAACCATAAAAAGTCGTCTTTTGTTTATTGGCGTCTGAAAGATTTTTGAATTGACTACTCTTTTATAGCTTGACGTAAAAAATATATGGACTTAAAGCTACTTACAGTTTAACGCTTCCTTCGTACCGTTTAATGCTTTTCCGACGTCAGCGCTCGAATTAACGAATACAAACCCCAGCCGGCGGTCGTCTTTCTACATTATTGACGACAGCTTTGACAGCAAGCCCTTTTTTTGTCCACTTTTCATTAAACAAGAATAAATTGTCCTTCAACTATGCCCTTATATAGTTTTAAATTGATCATTCTGTGTAACTCTAAATAGCATTGGATAGCTAATTTGGCTACTTGTATCTAACGAAATGTTGTTATGCACCTGATGTTAGTTTCGCCCTTCAAGCGGTTTTAGGACAGATAATTAACTTAATTTCGATTTTAAGTAGATCACTTAATTTTGTCAGCTATCAAATTACTGTTAATATTTATCAAAATGTACTTTACCGTACTAATTAATGGCACCTCTATTTAAGTATCCTTATTCTATAATTAATTCAGATAAGTCGGTCGATAATTTCTGCCCTTGCGACAGCGGTTAATGCTCACTTTTAGCAACTTCAATTCGTAACCACGCAATATTTTTTCAACTGATAGCACCATCGCTCCAACTACTTACAACAAATCGCAGTTATCTCAAACAATTGCAACAACTTCTAATTACCAACTCTAGTAAAGATTAACATTAACAGCTGTTAACAGACAGATCAAAGATATTCACGCTTGGCCTATAACAGGCCAAAAATAACGAGATAGATTGATGCCAAAGATCAGATCAAGATACGAATTTCCAGCCTTGAATTCCTCTTATATCCAATCCCAGTCCACGTCACTTTATGTGGTGGTCATATCCGTTCATCGGGAATTTACCTTCTTATAAAATTGGCTTAGGTCACGGTTCTTCCCTGTTCAATATAAACACCATAAATAACCGTAGTATCTTTCAACGCTGGGACTTAACTAATTTGTATAATTAAATTGCATAATTGTGTTACCCCTTACTTTTAGATATTTAAACACACGTTATTTTAATTTACATTTAAAGTATATATAGCAATAGAACAATCAAAATTAAAATGCATGTCATTTTCTAACCATGTCACCTTTCAGTTCTTTGCTACGCAAAAATTAATGACAGCACGATGTTCAATATTTTCCATCATGAATCACAATATAAACACGTTTATTTTGAACAGCTACTGGCAAGAAAAGATTGACATAAATTTTACACTATTCGTGTAAACAAATGAGGGTTGTAAGTTTACAATAAGTTATAGAGATTGAATGCATAGCAATGCTATTTCTTCGGAGGTTAACTAATTATCATCCCTCCATAGTAAAAAAACGCATCACCCAGTGCAGCTATATTTTTAAACCAAATTTTATTTATGGTGTTGGGAATATAAGTGGTAACAATTCAGCACGTAATGCTAAATACTTATCTGGTTTCTTCTAACGATACTTAACAAAGCAAGCATTGTTTCATTTCTTTATTTGCGATCTATTTATTGTGGTTATTCGAAGTTAACTATTAACAGTTGTAATTTAGAGTGTTTAAATACTGGGAGTTCGAATGCAGCCCAATTACTGCCAATTATACGAATTTGAAAAGGGCCGTATTTTTCCTTGCTGGAGAGATTAATTTCAAGAAAGTAGTCAATATCGCCAAAAAGAACCCTTTAGGTAAGTACAGACGTGTACATTTCGCCGAATTGAACATCGTTCCGTACAACATCGTCGCCACAAACTTCGCTGCGTATGTCGCGCCTTGTTGTTAATATGGTTTCAGATCAACTTCTGAATCTGGCCTGTGCCAGGTATGAACAAACTTAAAAAAATTTTAAATTCAATTATCAGACAATACTTTTATTGGACCGCCGGTCTTTTATATTGTAAAGGTGTACAGGTCTCTGATATTGCAGCGAAAAACCAACTCGATCGATCGGCAAAATGTAACCGATGATGATTGACATACCGTATAAACTTCACGAATTTTTGTTCGCTACGACGTTCAGTTCGGCAAAATGTAGCAGTCCTTTTTTTGGCAGAGATCGCCCAGAGAATAACAAAGTGTTCCACTTATCGCCGTGTTTGTTCATTTCCTATCGTCCACCATTAGTACTGCCCTTTGCTAATCAACACAGTGCCTTTAAATTGAAATGGTGTAACACATGGACAGATTGGGATGAAAAGTGGAACATAGTCGTTTTTCAGACGAATCTTGTTTTTTCTTGTGCCCACGATGGTCGTAGCGAGTCAGGCGTTAAAAAAGAGGACAGTTTTTGAAGTTGACTTGTAATGTTTATTTTGGCCTAAGTTTTTTGTCCCACGTTAATGCGACAAAATATTGTAATGATTTAAGTTGAGCAGCCGCGCGTTGCGACATAAAAATAAGCAATTGTAATTAGTCATCCCATGCTGGGCGTCAAAATACTGTAATGTTTATTTTCGCGTAAATCTTTGTCCTCACGTTGGACGCCAAATATTGCAATATTTATTTTCGGTATTCTCATTAAAGCGCAAAATTTGTAATGGGTTTACTCGTATAATTATTGGTAATGTTGAATAATTTTTTGAATTCACCCCGTATTGTAATTTTTATTTATTTCAACACGCCTATACGGAAGCTTTATCTAATTAACCTTTTTCATGTATACAGGTTTACTCATCCCAATTTACATCTAATTTATTATGTTTACGGTTTGACATTTTTTACTGTTGGGAACTGAGTACCGTGACCTTATATTAAACGCCCTAATAAATTTGATCAATTCTGATTCTCACCTTTACTTTGAAATGCCTCGACTAATATGTGGCTCTGTTTTGTCAGGGTATTGCCTAAAAATTTTCTTTGGGAAATTGGTGTTAGGTCGTAGTTAAAATTTAAAGAAAAAACCATATGATGTAAAACAATTTTAATATTTACTAATATTTTCAAAACGCAAGATTAATTACAAAATTCAACTTTAAGTTCCTTTTATTTAAATATATTCTGACCAGTAAAAAATATCTTGGATTTATTTACATATGTAACTGTATTCCAAGCCATAAAAATTCGTCCTCTGTTTTTTGAAAGCAACCTTTTTGACGTCGAAAAATTTTTGAATTGACTAGCCTTTTTTATAAGTTTGGCGTTAACAATATGTAAATTTAAAGCTACTTACAGTTTGATGCTTCCTTCGTACCGACCAAAGTTTTTTTAACTTCTGCGCTCAAATTGGCGAACACAAACCCCAGCCGGCGGTTGCTTTTCCACTTAAATGGTAACAGCTTTGGCAGCAGATCCTTTTTTTCTCCATATTCAATAAACAAGAATGAATGGTATTATAACTATTTACTTCTAGAGCCTTAAATTGTTCGTTCTTTGACTTTAAACAGTGTTAGTATCTAATTTAGCTACTTGTATCTAACGAAGTGTTCTGATACAGTTGATAGTAGTTTGTGAATTTCAGGTAGAGAATTAACTCAATTTCGCTTTTTTTGCAGACGACTTAATTATGTCAGCCATCAGAATATCGTTTATATTTATCAAAGTGTACTTCATCGTTCTGACCGTGTAATAAGTACTAAATAATGGCAGCTCTATTTAATTGCTGTTATCCGATAATTAATCCGGATAAATCGGTCGCTAATTTCTATTCTCGCGACAATAGTCAATGCTCACATTTAATGACTTTAAATCACAATCACGCATAATTTTTCTGTTAATCAACCAACCTCAATTAACAGATGAGCAGATCAGGTTCACTAAGCCAAGTTAGGCCAACGCCAACTTAAGGTAACAGAACAGGGTGTCCAGCGGTCGGGAATTCCTTGAAAACCGGGAATTATGCTTGATTTTTTTTCGTCGGGAAAAAACCGTGAATAATGCCTTGAAATTTCGCATTGATCGGGAATTTTAATGAAATTGTTTCAAGTTTCGATAAATATAACTTTGTGTTCGTTTTTCATCTTATAAAGATATGAAGTCAGAATAGCCAGAAATATAAC
>JAHWXV010072703.1:0-12191 GCA_024586415.1 Phrixothrix hirtus
TCACTAAGGCTTGGCCCCACATCTTCTCCGGGGGCGGAGTGCCGGAGGCCATTCTTACACCTAGGGCTGCGCCTCTCCACCAACTCGACGGCCATCTTGATCCCCATTCTCCGTCGGACATCTTGTCCTGTGACATAAGCTCCTACACGTGGGAGATCTGGCGGCCACCTTGGGGCCCATGTCTACTGCGGGGCAGAGTCCGGGGCCCCATTTCTGCATCTAGGACTTCACCCCACTTCAATACCTAGGGCTACCCGCCTCAGACTACTCGGCGGCCATATTGTCATGTCCCTTTCTGCCTGATGATGTCCGATTTGATCTCGTAGCGCACTTGTCCTACTACTGACTGAATTCCCATAACACTCTTTTGAAATACATACTCATTTATATATGTGTCCATACGTTTAACATTCAATTCCTCAGATAAAATAAAATATGGGAATCACGGATGCAAAACAGTAATTTTGTTATTACACTTAAACATTAGAATTAAAATTTTACAGCCGCGAAAGAACACTGTAAAGATTACTGTGAGCAAAGAAAATAGTCTTTATGCTAATAGCTTTGCCTGGTCCTTCTGCATAATTTCTTGAGGGCTTAATTATTATGCTTTATCAATTGACTAATCAATAAGTTTTTTATCATTATAATCGATTACAAAGAGAAAACGATTACCAGCTCTTTAATTATAACTATTTCTTTTTAAAACCTTCATTTTATTAGCCCTAATTATAAGTTTATATTGAAAACCCTAGTGCAGTTATTTTCATAAGAACCTATCAACTATTTCTACTGTAAATTGAAAATAAACGATTATTTAATTCTTAAACATCTGGTAAATCTCCTGGCGTCGATTATTTGAAAATAATTATGTTCCAAAATTGCAATAAAAGTGACTTGCCTTTATTAACAGTGTAGTAATTAATTTGGAAGTTAAATGTCGACTATTATACCTAATTCATCATGGCCATCAAAACTTTAACTATCTTTGCATTTGCATTTGCATCACTATCAATTCGCCAGTTCTATATACTTATATACATTAACAATTATTAAATTTTAATAATTTTTAATTCATTTAAACTAAAGAATGTGAAATTTTTTACAGTTTCTCATAATACATATGTATTTAATTTTATTTTTTTACACCTGTTGCATAACAGCTTCATTAGTTATGTGATCTTTGGCAATTAATGACAAGCATTATTCAACTGTGTAATAATAAGGTCATTGTGTAATGGTTTGTAATCAATAGCAAATCGGCATTTCTATACGAATTTCTTGAATCGCAGCTATTTTTATTTTGAAATATTTAAATGTTAAATTTTGATGTAATGTTATTCTCATATTTTGTCAATTTCGTACCTTTAGTACGTTAGCACAAGGAGAAAATGTTGTATTCTATTCGGGTGTAATGACTATTATTCACTGAAATATTTTTACACGCTCATTGAATATAGTCAACAAAGAATAAATTATTAAAAAAAATGCATTCTAATTTTTATTCGTCGGTAATAGCTACCTATTATTAACAGATTTTCAAGTTTTTTAAGAGTTTTGCGACCTTTAATGTTGACGGACGTTAAAAAGTCGCGGAGTCAAAAATAGCATGTAACAAAACCACTCAATTTCAAAATAATAGGTCAAAACTTAAAAATCGGATAATTAGCAGGTACCATTAGTACGGAAACCGCTTCAGCTCCCACAAGTCGTTCTTTTTACATTGAGTGTTATGAAAACGTTGCAGAAGACTTTACATATGATTACTTTTTTATGCAATATACTTTAATTTTCAGGAATTTCAAATATCGGAAGCATCGCCGATGTCGAATAATATAGAATATTCAAACGATGTAGAAATTCCTAATAGATCCGTTATACAGCAAGATGGTGAATCAGAATTTATTCAATGTTTGGAAAACGGCAGGTCGGAAAGTAATTCACCATCATTTAGCTTAGTAAGTTAAGATAAATTTCAGTACAAAACAAAACAAATATTTAAATATTTTAAATACACCTACTTTTCTTTAAACGTGTTAAAATGTCTCTACACTTTATTTAACTGATAATTTTTTAGGAATCGACAGAATCTAGTAATCTGTCAATAACTATCGCGAGCAAAAGGCCAAGTGTGACCGAAAAGCAACCGTTGCCTCCGATTGAAATAGTAAGTATAATATATTTACTTACGTACTAGTACACTAATTTGTAATATTTAAATTTAGAAAATTAAATTATTCATCCAAGTTAAACCAGAAGCTTATATATCTATAAATATTTGAGATTATTTTACAGCTATTTCTCGCATAAAGGTTTTACTAGGGGCGTACACATCAAAATTACTCTATCTACACAATTATTTGTGCGAGTGTGAGTTTTTATGAAGGAATAAACTCAGTAACTCTGAAACGAAACCGACTACATAAAAAAGATTAAAGAGTTATATTAATCTTCTATTAGAGATAAATTACAATTTTATGTCTCATTGTTTTTCGAGTGATAAGTCATCGTAAATTTTTTTAATAGAACGTGGTATTTTTTATTAATTATTCGTGTAAAGATCTAGAAGCCCGTTCTGGAAAATCGTCATCTGTAATCTTTACCTTGAATAATTTTTAAAATATTTAAATTTTTTGTCGAATTTATTACTTTAAATTAACTGGTATGATAATGCGCTTTGTTTTCAGTTTTTTTTTTGATTTGTGATAAACACTTCAATCATTTATTATGGTAACAGTTACACATGTTTTTATTAGTTTTTCTTGATTGCTAATCTATTAGGTTTTAGGCTGTAGCATCATTTTTGCCTAAACAGGAAGATAAAAAGAACAAATTGAAAACAAAGCGCAGTCAATTTGAAGTAAAAACTTTAACGAAATATTTAGGTACCTAAAAAAATATTCAACATGAAGGTAGCAAATGAGGGTTTTCCAAAATGGTCTTGTAGATCTCTACAAGAACAATTAATAAAAGATACTATATTCCATTAAAGAAACCTTCGTTGGCTTCATTCCTTGGAAAACGATATCGTCACAAAATTGTAATTTATCTCAAGCCCACACTAAGAAATACGCAAAGTTGCATGCAATACATATGTAGTAAATATACAACTAGCTACAAATTATAATGTTTCCTTCTATTACTTGTAGTACCATAAATACATCTTATTGTACATGTATTCACTATAACCCATAGAAAAAACGGTATAATTTATAGCTAGTCGTATGTGTATTATATTTGTAGTGCATGATGCTATACATTTATTTCAGTGCAATTACCTAAATCGATATACAGCTTATAGCGTTTTTAAGAATGGAATGTTTTTAAAGCTTTGAACGTATTCCATTAGAAAAATTCACATTGAATAGTATGAGTATTAATCGATGCGGTTCATACTTGATTTAATACTAGTTACAAACATTTTCACCCTTCCGCATTTTCCAAATAATTTTAATTTGCAATTACCTAAATCGGTATACCGCTTATAGCGTTTTTAAGAATGGAATTTTTTTAAAGCTTTGAATTTATTCCATTAGAAAAATTCACATTCAATGGTATGAGTATTAATCAATGCGGTTCATACTTGATTTGATATTAGTTACAAACATTTTCACACTTCCGCATTTTTCAAATAATTTTAATTTCGTTTATTTTTAGAATGACATACAACAGCGAAATAATAAAAGGAACAGAGAAACTATTTACCCACTTTGTTATAAAGACGTCAATACAAACTTCTCTAGACATCTATTTAGGTACCATAAAACTAATAAACAAGTAATAGAAATTCTTAGATTAAAGCCCCGAAGCAAAAGCGACTTACTTTAAGTAAGGGTGCATAACAAGGCAATTTTCACTTAAAACAGAAAAGAATATTTTAAATTCTGTCAGAAAATCAAAACATCCAGATACCGAGTACTTCGTTTGTACCTACTGTCTAGGATACTACAGTAAAAACTATTATACAAACATATAAAGACTTGTAAAAATAAACTCGTATACATAAAAACAAGAAAGAACTACTTAGCCAAATCCCAAACTTTTATGGCTACAATAGCTTCTCAAAATAATGATTTTTTAAAACAATCTCGCATAACGTCTGAAATATTTAAAATAACGCGTCTCGATTAAATAAGCTACACTGCTAAAAATGACACATTAATATGTTTTTATGGACAAGCCCTTTTAAATAAACATAAAAGGCCAAAAATGGCAGTTACCATGTCAAACAAAATTAAAGAAATGGCAAGACTATTAATGACCATTAAACTAATGAATTCAGATATTGTCGGACTATTAGATATTTTAAAACCAAGTATGCTTAGTATAATTGTATTGGCAAGAAAATACATTAGTGGATATAATGAAGATAGCAAAATCTTTAAAGCACCATCCTTGGAATTGCATAAGGGTACTAACTTAAAAATGGTATACGATATTGCATTTAAACTTGTTATTGAAAAGAAAACATTTCCAAATATTAATTGGGATGATATAAATGCTAAAAAAAAGGGTAATTTAAGGATCTGAGAAAATTAATAGAAGTACACTGGTGCAACGAAGTGGCCAGTTTGACATTTTAAGTGCTTAAACAGACGCAGTGGGAAAAAACCAGTGCAATTACCGTTAGCCACAGATATTCAAACCTCTCAAATACATTTATGCAATAATTCTGAAGATGCTTATCAAAAATTAAACTGAAACATTGATAATTTAATTAATTACAGAAAATTATTGAAATGTGTTTTTGTTCAAACAGTGATGTTTAACCGAAAACCCGTAGGTGATGTGCAATACTTGAAAGCAGCTACTTATAAAGCAATTCCTAATGCAGTTCAACAAGAATCATTTGCGGAATCCTTAACTAACGTTGAAAAAAATATCAGTAAAAAGGTTTAAAAGAGTCTTCGCAGACGGCAAATGTTCTAAACCTTCGCCGATATTATTTTTAAACGAGTTCAAGTATTTATAGCTTGATTACTTCAAATTAGAATAAATCAAAATATTGTACCACAATCAAATCCTTATCTTTTTGCGTATCCCGATTCGACTGAGAGTTGGATATCTGGAGTAAGTGTAATCAGAAAACTGGCTAATAATTGTGGTGCTACTAATGCGTCACTTTTGACTTCTATCTAGTTTCAAAAACATTCAATTAATGAGCATGAAAAGAGTCGAAATTGAACAGCTAGCGACTTTTATTGGACATACAAAAAAAACCCACGAAGAATTTTATAAGTAAACATTGTGTATTCGTATGAAAATGAGTTTAATTAAGTTATTTTCTAGATTTCCGCAAGACGTTTACCAGACGGCAAAGGTCGCAAAAGTATTATTGTTGCTCGAAAAAGGCAGAGGGAGGGAATATAGAGGAAAACGTTTAAACGAAATAGAGGTAGACAATCCATTTATTATAGTTCCGAATCTGAGGAAGAAAATAATGATAATGATTCACAACCACTTTCAGAACAAATTTTAAATCGCACTTCAACTGCAATAACACAAGGTAAATTTTAATAGAATCATAGTAGATTTCAGTCAAATGAACAACAGTCTGTTCTAAAAAATGAAGCTATCTATTAAATGTTTCTTGAAATAAGCTGGAGCTTTATTCGGAATAAAGATGACGTAAGTTGTCTGTTTCCTTTCAATTTTGTATACTTTTATTCTATATTTACCCACAAACCACAAAAAGTCACTTTTATTCCTTATAATAGAGTTTACGGCTTTTTCCAATGTAATTTTATAAATTATATATTCTATTTTATTCAAATGTCGGAAGAACTTCATACACAAAGGTTGGTAAAAGGTATTGGAACCGTATAATATTTTGAAATTTTGCACAAAAGTAGAAGCATCTATGATCTACATTGGTTTTTTTCAAAGTATCTAACTTTATTTGTTTCTGAGATACAAGGCGACTTGATGTTTTAAATATGGCAATGGAGTCAAATTCGATGTTGGAATAGGTTTATTTCCATAATATTAAGAACAACAAATAATTTAACGTTAAAGAGCAATTATAAATTTAACTTTGAATTATTGAAATGTATAAAACTATAGACGCAAAATTTAAAAATTGTACATCACTCCTTTTTATATGATTTTAAACATAATAATAGTTTAAATAACTACACTATCATATAGGAAAGAAACTTGATTAGGTAAACAAAAATTTTAAAATTTATGAGCGACTTTTCGGGCTAAATATGTTGACAATGGGTCAACGTAGGCTAATTTTATTAGATATATAGCTTTCAATTAAAATTTACCATTATATTTAATATTTATGAAAAAAATAAGCAGTAATTTTTATTGCAGTACTAGACCAAGCATCTAAATACGTTAATTAGTGGACGAGTAAAATGGTCAGTTGAAGAAAAGAAAGTGGTTGCGAAATATTTCAGATGTCACATAAAGAAACAAATTACACCTAAGAAACAAGAGTGCTGTGAACTTCTTAATAAAAAAATGTGGTGTGAGGCAAGACACATCTTTCTCTTACACATTTTAAATTAAATTTGAATTTATTGACGTTAGTTACTTTCCTATATACCTAAATTGTAAACTAAAATTAATTTAAAAGCATAAATAGTTCATCCACTTATAATTTCCTTTATACGTATACTAAGAGATTTATAATTAAATTTTGAGCTCATTTAAAGCAAACATAGCTTGTAGATTTAAATAAAAAGTAACTAAGTATGTAAATAATGCACACAAATCAACAAATTATTATTTTATTTTTATTTTGACCCCGATACTTGGAACCGTCCCCATCCAAGTAACTCGTAAGACAAAACCGTGCTTAACTCTAGAGATTTTTCTAAATAACTCACTTCAACGAATATTCACAAACAAGACAATTAGTACATGTAATATAGCGTTACAAGCGCAACAAATGTTCAGAGTTTTAAAAAAATCCTTGAAGCCATTTTCGAAAAAATTGCAAAAAAAATTAAAAACACAAGAATAAAGAGACACTTCCGGTTACTCGATTTTAAGAAAATGCTTACACGCAAATATTAAGGAGGCAATCGACTTATATATAAAATTCACTTTTCTACGACGTCTGGTTTTCGAAATATATTGACCAGCTACATACACATACCCGCACGCCCACACCCGAACCCACACCGATGCCCACGCCTACTCCCAAAACCACGCTCACGCTCAAGACCACGACCACTCCCTCTCTCACAAACACGCTCTCCCCTCGCCCACGTCAACTCCCACGCCCACGGCTACACCCCCGACCACATGCACGCGCACACGCACACCCACAAGCTCGCACTCGCACGCGCACCTACACATCCACACGCACGCGCACGCGCAATCACACGCTCACACACATACACACACACACACAAACACATAAACACACAAACACAAACAGGCGCACAAGCACACACACATACGCTCACGCAGGCACGACCGCAGGCACGCCCACAGGCACGCCCGCACGCACGCGAAGTACCCACGTACGCACGCACATCCGCTCTCACACAAGCTAGCAGGCACCCACGCTCGCACGCTAGCGCGCACGCACGAGAGCATGCACGTACGCACTCACCCACGCACGCACGCACGCGTTCGTCCTTGTGCGCGCCCGCGCGCGCACACATGTACACAACCGCGCAAGTCCGCACGTACGCACGAGCGCACTCGCGTCCACACGCATGCACACACGCACGTCCCACACCAGCACACAAACACACACACACCCACAACAACACACGCACAAACACACACACAAATCCACACACACAAAGACACATACACACGTACACACACACGCACACACACACGCACACACATACACACATACACCTACACACTCACACACACACGCACACACGCAAAGAAACATACACAAGCACCCACGCACGCACACACACACAAACAAAAACACGAACGCACCCAGGCACGCACACACTCACGCGCGCGCGCATTCACGCACGCGCACTCGCATCCGCGCACGCGCGTTAGCGTGCGTGAGTGCGTCCGAACATACGCACCCACTCACGCCTGCACGCACGTATGCGCACGAGCATACTTGCACGCACGCTCGCTATCACGCACGCATGCACAAACACACATGCACATTGAAACAAACACCCACACGCACTCGCGCTGACTCCCACACATACACAAACGCACCCACGCGTGCACCCACACACGTATGCTCGCACGTACGCACGCACGCCCGAACGCATGCATGCATGCACGCACCCACACACCCATACACACCCAAAGGGCACGGTTACGAACGCACACACACACACATTCCCTCACGCAGACACCCATACGCACACACACACTCTGAGCGTGTGCGCTTGCGAACGCACTCACGCATAAACTGCATAGACACTTCCAACTGCATCTGCAGACAGACTGGCAATCCCGAATATAACATATTCGATTTTAACATCACTCAAGACCAAGACCAACTCACTCAGTCCAACTCGCTCAGAATCCATCTATACAACAAATACATGACGTACATCCTAAAAAATGAAACTGACTTTAACCGTCTCAATAAAACTTGCCAAAAAGTTTCCAATCTGGCAAAAACTGCATACCTCAGATATTGAAATTCCTTTAATTCCTTCTTTGAGCAAATGCATTAAATTACACATAGAACCAACGTAAACTCATCTAAAATTATAACTTACAACCAATAAAAACTTGCTGTTTTCATAATAATAATATTTTTACTCAATAAATATAATTGGCATGTAACAGTAAACACAATCTTAACCTTAACATTGACATTGACATTAAATAACACATAGAGAAATTTCAAAATAAACATGCACGCTCAAATAAAATATACCAATTCATCATTATTCAAAAAAATCAACAAATTTACAACACATGTTTAACTTATTTTATATTACAAATACATGCACAACCTAATACAAATACACAAGAGGCCAAACCTACGCACAGAAGAAGAAGATAACAATATGTGACCAACTTACCGCCCAATCAACACCCCAAATAGATAAATGACTCTGTGTTATCCTAGTGATTAGTGAACAACGCCAAATACAATTATGGTTTAATTAGTGGAATAGTGAAACAGTGTTTTATCGAGACCGTAATAGCGGTCTTACCGGTATCCCAGATACTGGTGAGATATTACCGGTACTCTTATTTCTAATTACCTAATTTTAAAACTTAGTATAATAATACTACTTTAAAAACATTACTTTTTTATCTTCAAATAACATATATCAAATAACTTTATACTAACATAAGATAAATATAAAATATTGATTAAGAAAATCGTTAACTAATTGTGCACTTAGATTAAGCTAACGGAAACACCTTAGTGGATTAGGACTAACGTAATCTTTAGAAATTAGAAACTAGTTACAATGACTCCCAACCTACAGGTGTGCCGGAGGGTGGTAGCCACTAATAAAAATAAAATTAGCATATAAGATTGTATATCAAGGTTCGCTTTAAATTTTACTATTTGTTTGAAATTAATCTTTTTCTTGGTCAATAATTCAAGAATATCCGATAACGTTTCTTTACTACCTCCTATGTTATCATCAAAGTCAAAAGGATCACTAATAGAAAAAGAAGTACGTTGTCTACGTTCTTGATATGATGCAGCCCGTAATTGCTATATCAGTTTTGCTAGCGAATGTTTGTAATAAATTTTCACAATTATCTATAAAAATACCGAGAGTGTGGGGGTTACCTTCGTATAATAATATCGAATCTAAATGTAGTCTTAATAAATTAATAATTAACTGTGTTACTACCTTCCCTGTGAGCCATTTCCGAATTACTATTATTAAGATTTATGGTCTTAAATAAACTTATTAAATTATTTAGTTTGGGTTCTTGCATAAAATATTTGTTTTAAAGCGTCAGTAACTTAGATGCTTCAATTAATCGAAATTATAATTCTACTTTTTAAATTATTCTAAGGACTTTAAAATAAGAATTGGGCACTTGCATTAAAATTGTTGTTTTCATTCTTTTTGGTTTGTCCTTTTCTTTTTTCAATGCTATTACCTATAGGATCGGACAATGCTTGTTCTTCTCCCAGGGTTTATTACTTACTATGCTGGCTTCGGAGATATTTTTCTACACCAGGTGGTTTGTAGAATTTTGTTTTTTATTTTTGTTCGTTGTACTTTTCCGATATCTAAATTGGATTTAAACTCGATGCTCGCGAACCGACATACGTTCTAATCTTGCCTTTTTAGTACCGTAATTTTTGATTCCCAATTAATCGTTAAAACTAAAATTAGATGTTCGATACGTGTAGTTTTGGCAGTCCTACCGACTGTGCCAATTACGTGCGTGGTTCTTTCGCTTTCGTTTTTAAAAGAAAATTTTACAATTGACTTTATGTTACAATGCAATGTCTACAACTTGACTGCAAAATAATAATCTTGTTCTTACTCTAAGTTAATGTTGTTTATCTAGTTTATCTAAGCTATTTCCATTTTTTAACTAGTGGTCTTATTTCATTACAAATTTCATCACAAATAAATGTTATGACAGTTTAGTCTTTAGAGGCAGGTACTACGGTAAATTTAGGATTCATACTAAGAGTATTCATATGATGAACAAAATTTCAAAAATTATTGAACATAGAAAGCTAAATAATTTAGAGATTTCTATTAAAGTAATGGTAAGAAAAGAAGGAGATAGCAATATAATAAATGGTTGGAGGGGATAGTAAAGTTTGATGTTACATTTCTTCCTTTATTAAAGGAACAAGTCTAAACGTTTCTAATTATTTTATCTTTAGAAACTAAAGCTATAGAGAATATTAGTTCATGTCGGGAAGAACATCCGTGATTGGTTCCAATGTATTTCGTTAGAATTCGTTTAATATCGGAATCACCTAAAGACAAATTAATTTGAAACAGCGTTAGGTGTTCGTAATTAATTGAATGAAGTTTCCGGTCCATATTTTAACTGTTTAAAATCAAGTGATGATTATAAATTAATAAGATACGCGTCAAGCGTTCATTGATTAAATAAAATATTGTGAAGCTAGGCTATGTTAATTAACGAGACAATAATCGGCAATTCTGTTGATTAGTATATCAGTTATATTCATCAGCTATTAGTGAAAACTATTCTATTAAAGGCGAGACAATTTTATTACGAAGAAAGATAAATAAATAAATTAGTATAGCATGGAAGCCATCTTTCAAACATGTAAAACCGTTAACTTTTACAAAGAATAAATGAAACTGTCTGAGTTAGTAGTAAATGATCTATATGGAATTGTGAAATTAAAAGCAGTAACAACCAGTCAATATGGCCGACGTTAAATGGTAGAATAGAAAGCCAATGTTGCCTTCTTACGAGCTAGATTTATTCCAACCTTGAATGATAAGCTAATTGAGAAGTTTAATAAGGATGTTGCTGAAGGACAGAAGAATATAGGGTACTAAAGCGGTAAAGAATAGGCCTAATCCTATGTACGATGTAACCATTTAGCAGTGTGTAGATAGAAATCAAGATTCGGAATACAATTCTGTTTCATGTTAAATATTAAATGTTCGGGATAGCGACACTAGTGTTCCCCATTAAATATTAAAGACAGAAGTTCCTTTTCTTTTGTGAGGTATGTAGTTTTTAAATTTTATAGATTTTAAATACACGGTTTGTACTATTATTACATCATTTCTTATTTATTCTAGTGAAGTATCTGGTTTCAAATTTTGTAGATTGTACATATAAAATTTGTATTATTACTCTGTTTCAATATGAATATCAATAACAGAATGAGAGTGTTTCATTTAATATTCTATAGAGTACCGTTATAAAATTTGTTAGATGATTGTAAATTGTTCATTATTAATTTCATCAAAATTGTTTATTTGAAATAAGATTCATTATCAAAATGTCTGATAAAAGGATTAATGTCATATAAATGAACGGAACTATAATATAAAACTCCATGATAATGAATTAACTTCAATAAACTCTTATTAGACAAAATTTAAAACATTTATCAAATCGTAAAGGGGAAATATGTAAAAGTTGTAAAAACTAAAAAGGGATTTAAATAACTCCTAAGTCTAAATATTATAGGGCAGTGGAATTGCATGTAACGTTTTCTTTTTGATTAGTGGTTATTTATCGAATTTCGTTTTATTAAATTAAATTGTTTAACTTACGCTTGTAAATTGTTGGGTATTTCGTTG
>JAHWXV010072720.1:0-22853 GCA_024586415.1 Phrixothrix hirtus
TATATATAGGGTGTTCCCAAATAAATGACATGTTGCAGGAATTTTAGACGCGCTTACAGAGTTATTGAAAGATGAAGGTTCTTGCAGATTTCGACAGAGTTAACATTAATTTTTATTTCTTTGTTTCTCAACGCGTTAGTTCTATAGTCGATTTTTCAGTATTTAATTTATTTTTAACGGCTTTGTAATCATCAGTATTACTTATAATTATGGATGGTGGCTTTGCGGATCTGAAATCATTTTAAATTCCATTTCAAAAGGTCGTTGTCAGCTTGTTATGGCACTTTTCGCATTTTATTCCTGTTATTTTTTGGTAATAATTTCTTCCTCTTCGTCTAAATTGTCTAGACTATGAAATTTGGTTTTAGGCATTTCTTCTTTTTTTGATTGCGATATTTTGGATTTTTAAGTTGATGATTAATTTCAATGATTACCTGCAATGTGTGAAGTTGGAGATTGAAGATATACTGACCGTCAACCATTTGTTATGCAAAAGGGTTTTGCTGTTACATTGGTTCATGAGCCGGTTGTTTATTGGATTGTGTTGTTTGGGTCGGCATAAAAAAGGTTTTATTATACTGAGTGTACCTTGTGGTAATTAGTTTTATTTCCTCTAGATGTAACATTCTTCGATCTATCTCTTGGCGGGGGTATTTCCGCTAATCCTAACTTCCCATTGAACGGATTATCTATCTCGATTCCATCTTATTAGTTAATTATTAAAATTATAACTCAAATCATGACAATTTCAGTATTATCTTGCCGTATGTATTGTATGAATGGTATCGCCAACTGATGACTCGTGTACTCGAATTATTATAATAGCCCTGGTTTAGATTTTACTTTTTCGCAATAAGGAAGTTATAAGATGTTACACACTCGACAGTTAACCGAAAAAAGAGGCCAAGTGCAGAAACGATTACCCTATAAGAGACAAAAATTATATTAGAATGAATCACTTCAAAACCTTCTGGGAAAATGTTTTCACTGAGGTCAACGGACTTGCCTGTAGAAGATCACCGAATTGATAGCAAATTTTAGAATCTTTAATTGAAATTAAATGATCAAAACAAAATAATATAATTCTTTTTAGAAATAAATAAGTATTTCTGTTCTCAAATTAGAGAAAATTGTAGGATTAAGTAAATAACCAGTGACGTCCGGTATTTGACCTTGAATTGAAATTGGCAGTTTTCATAAATAAAATTAAAATAAACTGGGGCTTAATGTCAGAAAAAGGGGATTTAATACTTATACATGTATAAAAAATAAGCCATTTGAAAAGAATTATACGGGTGAAGTTTGCGCTTAAAGGTATTATTGGGCACTCTACGCATTATAAAGAGCTACCGGAACATTTGTGAAATGAAATACGTCGAAAAATACGTTTGAAGTGAGTTAATAGTTTTATTTTTGCAACTCCCAATGCGCGTAGCGACGTATTTGACAATTATGGTGCGTCCACAAGTGTCATATTCGCCTGATTTGGTTCCCTATAATTTGTGTCAAAATTGAAAAGAACCTTAAATAGTAACATTTCAACTTATATTCAGTTATTTTCACATATCGTAGAACTTCAAAGAGTGTTGCAAACAAAGGGGGCTAAATCCCAATCGTAATAACAATCATTATGGTACGAGTCGTTGTAGTTACCATCCGAGGCGATAGCCGAGATCGATAATGCGATGATTGCCAGAATGATCATTACGATCCGTATTACATACAAAATTTTATCTGCTAGCGTAAATTATAGCACTTAGTCCTATGACGGATATCGTAATGAATTTCATTACGACATTTAAGTAGTAAAGTTGTTATGACACGCAAGTAGATAATTTATTCACCGTCTTATGTAATCATAGCTCGTTGATAGATAAGTAATAATTCTTTATTTGTGCTCAAATTCTAATTAGTCTGACTTATTGCAATTATAAATTACGAGGGCTATCCTGAAAGCAACTTCGTTACGATATAAAACAAATCATAGTAAAGTGAAAACAAGTTTGTTATATACAACTGAAGACTACAATCGCAAACTATTTTTCTACACGTCTTCGTTCAAATTGTGACATTTATCATATCGATCTGTAAGTTTCAGCCTTCCAATCCTATGATTTTAGCCTCTCGTTTACGCTTGACTGTAGCGGTTAGTGGTGGTCTTCATGCTGTGTTACCAGTTAATACTAGGATTATGTGGAGAATGACCGAATATTTCCCGCTCAAATGTTTTCGAAAACCGTTTGAATAGTTGCAGTCGTTTAAAGGCAGACATTCTTACGAAAAAGAACAATCCCGGAACTCAGGATTGCACGATACTCGTTTTGAATGGCTCTCCGCCACTAACTCAAAGTTTCACAGTAGACCTCTGAATTTCGTAACTGGCAGGATTTCTAATTGCAGGACACATTTTAAACCATTTTCGCAAGCATGTTGAGTCACACTACATCCCATTATAAGCTTGACGGCGATGGGTTCTCCACTTCCTCCATTAATGACAAATTAAGGTTACTTTCTGGAATCCCTTATACGTAGCTTTTATTTTGAAATTGAATGTACTAATTTGCCTACTCATGCAGAGAGGAGACTGCAATGACGTCTGACGGAAGTTGTGTATAATTGTGGTGTATAACGGCGATTTGTCGTGAATTTTTATTTTGTTTGTAGGAATTATTTTTGCTTATTTATAAAAAGAAATCTTTGATGGTTTCGTATTGTTAATTTCAGTAAATATAATTACGATTGAGAATTCAGCATAACCAAGTGGATTTGCAGTAATTCGCATATCTTCGCAGATTTGCTGATGAATATCTCCACACAACTCCCACAGGAGAACTTGTTACGAGAACGTACACTGGAGTCATAGTTAGACTTATCTCTCCGCACAAGAAGTTGCAAACATCAAATTCAGGTATCGGACGAGAAACCGCCAGACAGCCAGCCGTTTACGTCTTTTAATTTCAACGCATCTCTCAACACGAGAAGATATAAGGGCTGTCACCAGCATCTCGGTGATTTATCCTGAGGCACAATAAATCACAACTTACACAAAAACACTAGGTAATTTAAGATACGTTTTGGGACATCGAGAAATTTCACCGCAAGTAGACATAAGAAAACTTGTAAATAATATTTCGTCGCCGGGGGACTCTTAAAAAAATTATATCGTCACGTTGCCACGGGCCAAACAGGATTTAAGTCCTGCAAGGATTTATACGAAATTCCCAAGCGAATTTAGCGTCGACTAACAGCGGGATGAGTGGATTCTCAATTAACTAAAGATTTTTTGCGTGACAATTGCTTGGGAAGAGTTATACTGTATGAAATCGTTGAAATTATTCAAAGAGCGCCACTAGCGTTAGTTGAGAAAACAACTATCTTAGCCAAATAGCTAGAAATATAAACTTGCTGCGGTCACAATAGGGACGAGGTTGTTACTTAAGTATAATTTCATCAGTGAACTGCATAACTTCGGCAGTAACAATTACCTACGCATTCAACAGGATGACTTCTGGAGATTGCCGGCACAAATTATTAAAAGTTCTTACCTTGTAATTATCTTAAAATAATTCAAACTTGGTCTAAGCTAACCTACAGAAATAAAAGAGTTACTAGGTTTAACAGTTGAAAATGTCAAGACAAATAAAATGTTAATGTAATAAACTAATTTGTGTGGGATCCCCGTATTAAAAATTATTTCCTAAATCAAGTCTCACAATATCTTTAAACTTAAGTATACTGAGGTCACACGCATGTATTCCAACAGTGGACAATCAATTTATAAAATTTAATCCATTCGGACCACCCTATATGTAAATATTTAACATCTAACAGTACTTTCAAAAATAATATCAAGTCAAACAAAGGTTGCGTTAATCGATCTATGCTTAAGGCGTCTGCAACGACCTCCAAAGGCAAATTTAGTTTATTAAAAATTCAATTTATTTCACTTATACACTTATATGATGATCCCCTGATGACAATAAAATAATTTGATGAAAAAAGGATTTAACCTTGAAAATTCTCTTTATAACTTAACTGACCCAATTTGTCTTCACTAAAGGAATTCTTTAAACCGACAATGGTGGACATTATGCTGCTAATAATTCGCCAATATGATGCCCAAGGACGGGTTACCTTCATAAATTTCTTGCAAAGTTAACAACGACTAAAATAAAAGGAACACAACAAGCCATAACGGGTTCACGTTAATCAAAAAAACAATAGTCCTCTTCTTTAAAGAAAAATTTATTTGAACTAAAACATGTCTGTAACAGTCTTTGAATTAATCATTACTTTGTCTTCAGGGATTAGGGCACTACGAACCACGACGGAAACGGAAAACTGTTCACTTACGAAAAACTATCCAATCACAAAATTGCATTTCAAAATAGGCCAATGGTGTGTGATTGCGTGATTTGGTATAAAAATCCCTCGTCAGTAAATTTGAATAGTAACACGCTGCTCTCATGCATGGTACCGAGAATTACTACGTACATTTTATATGAAAATAATTTAGCTAACAATCCTAAAATCCTATTTCTTATTTGAAACTATTCTCAACAAAACTGAAATAAATAATTAACATAGGGTTTTATTATTATGGGGCAACAGCAAAGATTTTATTCGTTATATTAAAATTATATAAAATGCTTCTGGAAATGACGGAATTAAAAATAAGGTTTCTTATTAAACTAAATGCCAAGAATTGATTTATTTTAAATTAAAATTAGTAAATGATGATGTTCAAGGTTACAGGTTACAAATCGTACGAGGTGCATTCAAAAAGGTTGATAGATTTTAATTTACCCAAACGTATATTAATTAACTTTGTTGTATTATACAGAGTGATACAACGTTACACAGGTAACATGTTGCTTAATATTTAACAAGTTACGTAACCCAATACAACGAAAAAAAGCTTCCTCTCAAGTTAACGCCTTGCTAGCTCACTATACTGTGGTCGATTTTGCGGTGATTAATTTACTTAAACATGGCATCGGTGCATTTATGACGGGGTATACGTACGCGATTATCAGGATAGGTCGGCTTGTGTACACAAGCACAGAAAGGATTATAGTTCTTCCCGTTTATTCGTACACAAACTCGAATACGATGTATATTCAAGGTTCGGCTGTTGTTTTGTACTTTATAAAGGAAGACAGGAGATCTCAGACCAAACAAGACTACATCTCGGCTAGGCGAAGCACAAGAGAAAACATATTCAGTCGTTAACGCGTCGCACAATTAAATAAAATAATATATGGCTTACGTTAGGCACTTGATGAGTTGCCAAATGTAAGTTATAACAAGTTGATATGAAGCCGTACTTGGATGTATTTAATATAAAAAATATGTGCATCAGGTAATGTAACGGTTTAAAACGTAGCCTTTGGGTCACGGTTCAATAAAATTAATTTATATTTTTGCAGCCGGGATTACTCATCGGAGTGGGTAGGTTCAATCTCGTCTAGTAGAGGGCACTATAGGTGCTAGGGCTCTCGCTTGCAACGGTTCATATTCAAGTATCCTAAAGAGGAGAAAGTTATGTATTAAAACGGAGTGGCCCTTGAAAGTGGTCGCGACTTCTTATGTGAAACGATATTTTCATAATCATATATTTAATAACTAAGCTCGGCGGAAATAATAGTAAAAGTAATTTTATTCACAATAACGGAAATAATAATCTAAATGAACACTTTCTACTACTGTGTACATATTTACATTGGCTGATATTTAACAGTTGCAAGTTAAACAATTGGATTTTAAAATACTCGAAAGCTTTTAATGCTAAAAGGCGTTCTCAGTACAAATATAATTAAGATAGACGCTTAGCGTCGTTTACGTTCTTTGCAAAGAATGTAATATTCTGTACTCCTGCTACTTATGAATTTTGCTCGGATAGTTCAGTGTCCTGCCAGGTACGAAAGAGGTCATGTCCCTTGCGAGCGTGCTCCTTCGCGTAATGATTCGGACGGTCCAGGCGATGGCACCTTGGTCCACTCGTGACAGATGCCACTGGGTAGACGAAGATATCACGGGTCGCTAGCGTCAAACAGAGTCTAGCTACCTAGTCAACTCAAAGGTTTTTGACGACCGACTAGTCACGGGTAATAGCGGCGCTTGGACGTTCGTTACAAGTCCAACTCAACGTTCGAGCGTTCTATTTATACTTATTTCCGGGATCGAGCCGTTACATATCAAGTCATCAACTTTCGGATGGCTGAACTAATTTCGCAGTTTTAATTCTGCGACGGCGGTTTTGAAATTATAATATAAACAATTCGGCGTGGACGGTTTGCTTTCTTTACAGTTAATAAAGCGCTTTTTAATATAATAAAAATATCTAGACCTTATAGGCAGACTTGCACCTATTCTTTATACAAAGAATGGCACGGTGTTAGCTCGAGTAAGGAATATCACGAACTATCCGTTTAGCCTGAAAGCTTTGGTCTTTTATACAGAATACTCGGTATTTCGTTCTTTGTTCCCCGAACGTTATTGATAATTTTTATTCGATCTTACATTTATTAATAAGCGTACAGCTCATGTGCTTTGATTAGCAATTTATTTATGGCGTAATATTGCGCAATTCCAATTAATATTTTCTTGTTAATTAAATTAGATTTTGAGATTGTTTTACGTCTGTTATACATTTCGATAGTAATCTTTATTCACTTTGAAAAGTTTTTTAATACTTTGGTTTTTGCGTAATATTTCGTTATCTTTAAGTTCTATTTAACTACATTTTATTTACATGCAGGCTATTGAACAACGTTTATTTTAAATTATATCACGGTCACCCACTCCCGGTTCACTTCTTATGGTCTTTTTAAAATGTCATCAATTTAATCTTCTGGTATTTTCGCGGAAACATAAGACGCGCGTATTTGTTTCAAATAGGATTTCGCGTCGCTTTTTCGCATTAACATATTTCACTGGAAATGTTACAGTAAATCCTAAAGAAATCACGATAAATAGTGATTAAAATGAATTTTTATTGATAAACAGAAGAATCTAAAACAAAACTCTTTGAAAAAATTGAAAACTTATTTGTTACTAAATAGATTTTCTTCTAGTATCAGAATTAAAATTATTCATACCACAATATCTTCCTGGATACTTGATTTTTTGCAAATTTTTATTTATTAACAATTTTTAAATGTTTCTTAAAAATGCAAGAAAAATTTCCAATGTATACCTTGTAGATGAATACGATTTTTAAAACAGAATAAATAATTTATCGTAAAGCATAAATCAGTTACTAAAAAAAATTGGACTGATACAAAAGTAGCATTAATTAAATTTAATTATTTAATCCCAAAGCGGCAATAAAAGGTGATGACTTCACAGTAATTTGTATAATTAATTAAATGTCCATGTAAAATACCTATTATCAACGGATTTAAGGTCAGGCTAATATTTAGGTTGGTTTAATTGAAAAAAAATGTTATTGGTCGACACTGATACTACATAATAAATAACATAGTAAATGAACGCCATGGATTATAACATTTACGTTACCGCAATTAATGGTGTTTTGGATACTTGAACTTCATCATCACTTTTGGATGTATAGCAGTGAAAACAGCAAGAAATCAACCAACATACGCCGTAAGCAAAAAAATGTTATTTACGTGCAGGAATATATAAAATTACTTCGGAATATTAAAAGACAATTAGAAAAATGTATTTAGTTCCAAATAATGAGTTGTTTAATATTATCAATTTATTTGTTATATACATGTTTGCAAGCAAACTTATTTTATCACTTCAACCAAAAATTAATGTTTACATTTAATTAATTACTAACAAAGATTATTTCGTAGCTATTTCCTTATAAAAAGTATTTAAACTAAAGGAAGTAGTTTTTTGGAATATTATTTAGGAATCTATTAGTAAACTTAAATGTCATTGAAAAGAAGGAAATACTGCTTTTAATGTAAGTAGTTTTAACAATTTCCTAAATGTACCTGATTAAATGTTGGTTAATTAGCAAAGCATTGAATTTTATTCTTGAAGTATTACATGGAATTTTTACTTTGCCTTTATTATTGCAGTATGAACTATGAAACTCTTGGCAGGCGGTGCACTAACGTAATCAAACCTCTTTACACCTTTACTTACTTACTTAGATTTGTTTGTTTAAAAGGAATTCCGTGCCTCAGACTCTTACCTCCGCCCTGTGTGTGTGTGTGTGTGTGTAGTTTTTAGTTGGGAGGTGTGGTTAGTGAGCGCCTTATAATAATAATAATATGATTTCTTTGACGAAAAAGAGTACCGAGTCTCAGACTCTCACCTCCGCCCTATGGGTGTTTTAATGACATTGGGGGTGTGGCTTGTGCCTTATAGGCATTGAGGTGACGAATGCTTGGTGGTTTTCGTCGGCTAGAGTTTTTGTCTCAGTTTTGATGTGGAGACGGGAATTTTGAAAAACGTGCGTAGTCTGGATATGAGTATGTGTTGGTGTTCATGGATATCGTGTGTGGTGTCTTTTCAGAATTGTTTTGTAATTTATTTGATATACGAAAAACAATTTTAATTTTAATTAATTAATTTGTGATCACTGTCCCGTGCAGACGTTTACGGTCGCTGTCTAACGTAGTCGTCAGAGTTTGGTAGCTGTCTCGTTTGGTTTACCCTTTAAAGGCTGTCAGTATGTCTGAGAGTTTCTGTGAGCAACTCAGAAGTCCTGTGATGACATCCGTTAGTGTCCTGTCGTTGCTACTTTGTCTTTGCCCTTCCTCATGAGTCGCACCGACAGCACCGGTAGGCGTTGGTCTAACAAGTCTGTTTTAATGTCATCGTCTGTGATGTCTTCGGGAATACCTCTCAGTGCTACCCGAAGTGTCTTCTCTGTTGGTAATTGGTAAGTGTGGAAAGGAATGTTCTTTGACGTTAGGTATTTGACAGTTGTCCTGTAGTCGGTAACGTTGGCTGGCTGTAGGCATATGCTGTCCGTAAGGTTTTTGGCCTTGGTTATGGTAACGTTAAGTTTACGTAAGTCGGTTGTGATTCCCATCCAGTTAGTCTTGGTATGCAAGATTATTGGAGGTGTCTTGTCATCGGTTTTTCTGTCTGGTGTTGGGATTTGCGTTTGTGTCTGTTGTACTGGGTCTCTCGTTCGCTTCCGTCGTCGTCCTCCGAAAGCGGTTCGAAGCGGTTTTGGGTTGTGATTTTGCTAACCGGTTCAATCACTTTTATTGTAGTCCTCCGCTTACGTTTGGAGGGCGCCGCTCGGAATTCGTCTTTGGTTTTGTCTGTTGACACGCTTTGTGTACTATGTGAGGTCGTCGGAGTAGGGTCGGTCTGTTGGGATTTTGTCTACACGGGAGAGTGATCTGCAGATGCACAGGCATTGCTGCAAACCGCAGACGTGTTGGGTTCAATAATATTAGACTTGGTTTTATAGCTTTCTATTAATGCTGCCTGTAAGTGAGGCGGGGCTTTGTCTATTAATTGAATGAGCCTCTCAACTGACATTGGCGTGCCTGCCTCTACATGTTGTAGCAATTCAGCATATAGTATGGCAAATTCTGACATATTTGACATTTGGATAATGTTGCGTTGTGTTATCTAGCCGACGGTTGTGTCGCGAGTAAATTTGTGTCTATGTGGATGTGTATGTGTGGGTGGGTATGTATATGGGTGTATGGGTGTGGTTAGGTATTGATAGATTTATTAGGACGGAGTTAACTTACTCGACGTCTGATTGGTGGATTACCGGAGGGCACAGCGCCAACCACATGGACACGACCAAAGACGAATTCTAAGCGGCGCCCTGCAAGCGCAAGCGGAAAACAACAATTAAAGTTGTCGAACCGACTAGCAAAATAACCACCCAAAACCGCTTTCCGAGGACGACGACGGAAACGGACGAGACTCGGCACGACCAACCCAAACCCAAACCCAAACCCAAACACAAGACAAAAACACAGACGACAAGATACCTCCAATAATCTTACACACCAAGACTAACTGGACGGGAATAACAACAGATTTACGAAGACTAAACGTCACAATAACTAAGGCTAAGAACCTTACTGACAGTAAAAGTCTACAGCCTGCAAACGTCACCGACTACAGGACAACCGTCAATTACTTAACGACCAAAAACATACGATTTCATACATACCAACTTCCGACAGAAAATACACTTCTGATAGTACTGAGAGGTATTCCCGAAGACATCACAGACGATGACATCAAAACAGACTTACTAGACCAACGCCTGCCGGTGCTGTCGGTACGACGTATAAGGAGAGGCAAGGGCAAGGTGCCGATGCCGTTAGTTTATGTTAAGCTAACGAGAGACGACAGCGGTAAGGAGATTTTCAAGCTGAAGTCAGTACTTTAGGGTGGAGTCACCTTTACGATGCAACACTGTCGGGCAATGTCACCGCTTCCAGAGGTACGGCGATTCCCAGCGCTGTTGCCGCGCAGCATCGAAATGCGTCAAGTGTGGCGCAGACCACCACTCAACGACTTGTACCAAGACACGAGACACGACAGCGACGTGCGCTAACTGTGGCGGAACACATCCCGCTAATTATAGGAGATGTACAAGCTTCCCGAAACTCAGACTACCACCACCAACATCGTACGCACGGACGACCCGCACGTACGCTAACGCTGCCGCAATGCCCCTACTACGACGGCATATACTCAACAACAACAACCTCCGACAAACCTTCTTGATCAAGGAAACCTCCTATCAAAATTAATGACTTTTCTAGGAAAGTGTGACATTCACAAATTAATACGAAACCTACAGACAATTTTACAAAAACTAATTAACGCCAGGACATTAACGGACGTCATTACAGGACTTCTGAGTTGTACGCAGAAACTCTCTTACATACTGCCGGCCTTCAACGGGTAAACGAAACGCGACAACATACCAAACACTGACGATAACGTACTAGAAAGCGACAGTAAATGCCTGCGCGGGGCAGTGATCATAATTTAATCACAATTCTCCCAATGCCAAATAAATTTAAAAACAAATCTGAAAAGACATACGCAACACGATATTCACAAGCACCAACACATACTCATATTTCGACCAAGCACGTTTCTCAAAATTCCCGTCTCCACACCTACACTGAGATAAAACTCTAGCCGACGAAGACCATCAAATATTCGTCCTCTCAATGCCTATAAGGCACACGCCACTCCCCCAACGTCACTAAACACACCCACAGGGCGGAGGTAAAAGTCTGTGACTAGGTACTCCATATAGACAAACAAATCATAGTAGTAGTAGTTTCTAATTAGTTGAGCACTAGCAGTCGTCTAGAACAGACGTTTTTTTAACAACCTGTTCTGTCGGCGGTACGTGCAGTTGTGCATATAGTGAGTGCGTTCTGTGTGTATTTCAGCGCTTTTTAGCGCTCTTTTGGAATTCGAACGGTATAGTGGCAGGTAGTTGGTATGCCTTTGCTAGCTGCAAAGCGAATTGGGTCTATCTCTTCTGTAAACATCCAGCACTCGCTTCGGAGGTGAGTGCGTGAAGAGCCACTAGCAGAGAATAGTGTAGTGTTCAGTGTCTTGTGCTTTTTAGCACAGCTTAGTGCTTATCAGCACTATATCTACAAGGAATTCTTTTCAGCGTCCAGTGCTTTGAAGAAAACAGAAGCTACGAAGATGTCGATGGAAGATCGGAGGAAGTGGTTAAGCGACAAGGTTAAGTATCTGGCGAACCAGGTCGATGTCCTGCAGGCCGAGAACGGGCGCCTGGTAGGCAAACGACGGTCAACACCAGCGGAGTCAGCGACGAGAAGCCCAGTGTAGAAGCAGAAGACAGGATAAGCCAATAAGCGCCCGCACAGGCTGTCCTTCCATCCCTCGTTGAAGCGGCGACGGCAGCGCTGTCATCTTCGACGGTCTCCACCGTTCCGGAGAAGGCAGTAGCTGCCTGTAGCCAGCCTCGACCAGAGGCTATGGAAGTGGGAGCATTTATCCCTATCAAACCCGCAAGGGGATGAGAAGGGCCAGTCCCTCCACTTCCGAGCTTCATCCGACGAAGTTGTTCAATAGAACAGGGGCTCGAACCCACCACCTCCCAGGCCCAGCCAGTTATCCGGAAGCCCAAATTGAGGATTCCCCCGGTCGTAATTGGAAATAATGACGACTGGATCAACCTCACAGGGGATTTCAACGCTGAGAAGATAACCTTCGTGAAGGTCAAACAGACACAGGATGGAATCACCGTCCATTCCGCTTCTGTTGACGATTTCGGGGCGATAACGCGCTTCTTGGACGTGAAGAAAGTTCCCTTCCACATGTTCAAGTTGGCGGAGGAAAAGCCTCTGAAAGTTATCATCCGAGACATCCCGGAGACCATCACAGTAGAGGATATCGGCTCAGACTTGAGCCCCCGTGGAATTCAGGTGATCTCAGTTCACCATATGCACAGCGAGGGAGACTCCCCATACTTTCAGTATTGATGATATTGACCAAAAATGCAGAGGCGATAACTGTGGCTACAAATACTTAAGCACCACTTAAGTCATGATTCGCTCAGGACGTAGGTGGAGGAGGTTTGAATACCTTGGTACACCGCCTGCGAAGAGGTTTATAGTTTTGGACAGTTTCCGGCGTCTTCCTCGTAGGCTCCTAACCCGGAGATGAGGGTGTTGAAGCTATCCTGAAACAAAGAGTACCAATAGTGGCCTGTTCATGGATGAACCGTTGGATTGTGGGAATGCTCAGATCTTGTGAATTTCACATAAACCACGGAGCGTCTGTAGCCATACGCAAGCACTTGTTTTGAATGACTTACAACTTCCTCATGTTTGACCTAGCGGCATATTCCCAGATGGTTGCCGCGTAAACTATTGTCGGACGGATGATCGCCTTATAGAGTTTAACCTTGTTTTCCAAGGAAATCCTATTTCGGCGGTTCAACAGACCGTACAATGCTGCCACACCGGCTTTTATGCGTTAAGTGCAATAGTCGATGTGGTGCTCCACGTCAGCCGGGAGTCGAATACGACAACCAGATATCGAACCTTGTCCTCCCAATTAATCGATTTCTTGTAGAGGGCGTGTACGCCTAGACGGAAAGAACACCGAAATGCTCTTTTCCGCATTGACGTCAATTCTCCACGTCCAGAACCAAGTTTTCAATCCAAAAACCGCCGCTTGAAGGATGCGGAGGGCTAGGTTTGTATCACGGGATCGGAATAAGACGGCAATGTCGTCAGCTTAAAGCGCGAGCGTCGTGCTTGGCTATCTAATCAGGTCATTGCAGAAGATGGGGTAAAGCAACAGCTGGAGGAGGGAATCCTGCGGAACCCACACCTTTACGGTCCTCGATTGCGAGCGATGCCACTCCTGCTTGATTTTAAGTGACCTATTCTTAAGATAGGACGCAATCAACTGAACGAGCTTCAGAAGAAGGTTTGCTTCGAGCATATTGTACAGCAATCCCCTGTGCCAAACCTTGTCTAGCGCCTTGGCGACGTCCAGAAAGACTGCTACTGTCACATCTTTGAATGCGAAACCTTCGGTGATTTCTTCGGTCAGCCGAAGCATCTGATGAGTGGTGCTGTGGCCCGCTCTAAAATCGAATTGCTCATCGGGAATGATGTTTGCGTTTCCGGTCGCACCTTGCAGACGGCTCAAAGTTATTCACTCTGCCGGCTTTCCCAGACAAGAGAGAAAGCTGATAGAGCGGTAATTTTACGGAGAGGTTTTGTCTTTTCCGGGTTTGGGAAGGACGATGGCGTCAGCGGATTTCCAGGATGAAAGAAATCGTCGAAGTCTCAACATCGCGTCCACGATAGTTACTACTGCGCCGATTTACTTGGGTGGGAGGGCCTTGAGGTCAGAGTTTGGTATGTTGACGGGATCGGACGCCTTCCACGGTTTGCATAGCCTTATTCAATCGCGTGTCTCGTTCAGGGAAGCAGGAAGGATGTAGGTAGGATTCGTGTCAACTTAGGCGTCGCTTCCGGGGGAGATACGGCGCCTGACTGTTCTTTCGATGCGCTCAACGAAGATAGGATCGGCGTGCAAGAGGTTCAGAGAACATTGCAGTTCTAGCCTGTCTGCGAATGCCTTCACCTTATCAGCGGGATCGCACACTAGACCGCGCTCGCTGTGAATCGGCGGCACGGGCGTTCTACGATTCCTTAGCACTTTAGCCATTCTCCATAAGGAATTGTCCTCCGTTTCCAGCGACTCAAGCTGCTTCCCTCAGGTAAGGTTGTAGTGCTCCTTTAAGCTCCACTTCACTTGTGCTGCAAGACGATTCTTGAGCACTCGATCCACAGAGTTAAAGTACCGCTACCAACGGCGTCTGTCGCGGTTCTTCTTTCTGATGAATTCCCTCAGATACTCTTGGAGAACTCGCTCACCGGCTTCCTCCTCATGTTCGTCACAAACAGGATAGAATCATGGATGCTAGAAGTGAGACGGAGGACCTATTCCTTCAGGTCATTCACGGTACGTATCTGATCGATATGACCGAGATTTTGCTGCAAGTGAGAGGAGGAGACGGGTCATGATACGTGTTGCACCATCTCGGGAGGATTGACTTCCTCGCCTAGGAAAAGTAAGACTGGATTGTGGTCGGAATCCAGGTCCTAGATGGTGGTAAGTTCGTGATAGACAGGAGCATCGTTGAGAAGAACGATGTCCAGGACGTCTCGGGTCCCTAGAGTTCAGATGTGGGTTGGTTTGAGTGGTTCATCAACGATGAAACTTTGATTAATTTCAGAAAAGTCATGGAGTATTCTTCCATTTCGGTTGGTTCGCCGACTGTTCCATAATGGATGGTTAGCGTTGAGGTAGCCACCTAGGATAGTCAGAAACACGGGTTGTCTAGCAGATTGTCCAGGTCTTGGGGGTCGATTGGTACCCTTCGAGGTTGATAAACAGCCGCCAAACGGATCGAACGGATGCCTTCAGTATTTATCGATACCACAGTCGCCACGATGATGTCGAGTTCTGGGAGGGGTAAAACATAGTGGTCTATGCGCAATTTGACATAGATCGCCGTGCCAACCCCGCGTACGTTGGGTCGGTCGTTCCTGTAGAAGGAATAGTTTCGAAGTCGGGGTGTGTTTGCGTCACATAGATGAGCCTCGCAGACCAGGATTACGTCCAAGCTGTACCTTTTTGGCGAAGCCTCCGAGATCGTCCCGTTGCCGTAGTAGTCCGTTGGTGTTCCAGTATGGCGTCTGTAGTGAACTAAGTTTAAATGGCGTATTATCCATTTAAGAGTCGGATTTGAACGAAGAAATTATATCTAGAGCGGCGCTAAAAAGAGCGGCGACTTTTCGTGCGACATGGTAGAGCTTTGGGATGTCAATAGATCCTAGAAGCTGCATTAGGCTTGCCACACCCAGTGGCTCCGTCTCTTGCCGGCTAAAAGCCGGGCTGGGCGTTTCCACCGAGTGGGCGGGACTTGCAGGGATTGCAGATCTAGTGGCAGTAGAGTTTCTAGCTGGAAAGCTAGGGAAGTCGGAGCTTCTGGAGGCGGCCTTGGCATAGGAGATACCAGAGTAGGCCGCACATGGAGGCTGCGACCGTGTCAACCTTGGGAAGCATTCACAACCGCAAAAATTCGCGGTGTGACCCTTCCCACAGTTTTCGCAGGTCGCTGAGGTCTCCCTCGAGTTCGCGCAGTCTCAAGAGTGGTGATCACCTGCGCACTTCACACGCTTTAGAGGCACGCAGCACAGACCTTGAGAGTGTCCGAATTTCTGGCATCGGTGACACTGTCCAAAGGTCATACGGCGTTTCGGCGATTTAACCTTGACAACAAGGTACAGGATGTCCTTGATATCGAAGATTTTCTTCGTCGCGTCGGTCTTGATCAGAATCACCAATACCAGAGGAATTGAAGATCTGGTCGATCCGTTACGCATGCGGTAAACTGATATCACCGAAAAGCCACGGGTGCTCAGATCCGAGACAATCTCCTTGACCCTAACTGCCTCTGGGATGCCCCAGATGATCACCTTCAAAGACTTCTCCTGCGTGATCTTGAATATGTGGAAGGGAACCTTCTTCACGTCCAAGAATCGCGTCATCGCCCTAAAGTCGTCAACTGAGGCAGGATGGACGGTGATTCCATCCTACATCTGTTTGGCCTTAACGAAATTGAATCGCTCGGTGCTGAATCCCCTGGTGAGGTTCGCCCAGTCGTCCTTCTTCCGATTTACGACGGGGGGAATCATCGACTTGGGTTTCCAGATTACCGGCTGGGCCCCGGATGTGGTAGTTTCGGGCTCCTGTTCTACAATAGTAACGAACGGGCCGAAACCGTTGAACAACTTCTCCGGACGAGACGCGGAAGTTTAGGGACTGGCGCTTTTCGTCCCCTTGGGGGTTTGATAAGGGAGAAATCCCCCTTCTTCCTTAGCCGCGGTTTGAGGCTGGCTACTGCCAGCTACTGCCTCCTCCGGAATGGTGGAGACCGTTGAGCATGACAGCGCTGTCGTCACCGACTCAATGGAGGAGGGAAGGATAGATTGTCGGTTTCTTGTTTACTTATCCTATCTTAGGTTGATTCGCTGGTCTTCACCTCGCTGACTGTACAAGGGTCGACCTCTATTAGCCGTTAGCCATCGCAGTCGCCCGTTCTCGGCCAACAGAACCTCCATCTGGTTCGTCAACCGCTGGAACTTCGCACGCTGGTTCAAAGTGCAAAACTTACTTTTAAACACTTAAACCTGTGTGAGTGTCGATGACAAATAATGGCAGAGCCATCTATTGTTTATATTAGGAGATATTTTAATATAAATAAAATATAGGAAAATATTCCTCCTAAAAGGTGCGTTCGGATATTCAGTTCTAAACACACTTGGTGCTCCGTTGCTACAGTTTTCATTGTTCCCAATAATTGAAACTATACCAACGGAGCACTAGGAGCGTTTAGAACTGAATATCCGAACGCACCTTATAATGGCACGAATTTTAATAATTAATTCGGTATAAGTGAAAAGCCGTGAAACTGTAATATGAACAATTCTAGAGCTTCTCGCCAAAAGTTTTTTATAACCTAACTGAATAGGCAAAAACATAAAAGTTTGCATTTTGCAAAAATTCCTTTTAAACACATAAACCTGTGTGGGTGTCGATGGCACATGATGTCAGAGCAATCTATTGTTTGTATTTGGAGGTATTTTAATATAAATAAAATAAATAAGAAGATTCCTCCTAATAATGGTACGAATTTTAAAAACTAATTCGGCACAAGTGAAAATGCAAACCTTTATATTTTTGCCTATTAAGTTAGGTTATAAAAATCTTTTGGTGAGAAGCCTTAGAATTGTTCAAAATACAGTTTCATAGCTTTACACTTGTGCCGAATTAATTTTTAAAATTCATTCGATTTTTAGGGGGAATCTGCTTTTGTATTTTATTTATATAAAATATCTCATAATATAAAAAATAGATGACTCTGCCATTATTTGTCATCGACACCTACACAGGTTTATGTGTTTAAAAGAAAGTTTTGCGTTTTGAACCAGCGTGTACAGCCACCCAGCACTGATGAGCCCCACATAGGACGAAACCATGGATCTGCTGGTGTTGTCACGCTGATTGAAAATGAAAGCTTTTATATTTTGCCTATTTAGTTAGGTTATAAAAATCGTTTGGTGAGAAGCCTTAGCGTTGTTCATAATACAGTGTCATGGCTTTTTACTTGTGTCGAATTAATTTTTAAAATTCGTGCCATTTTTAGGAGGAATCTTCTTCTTTATTTTATTTATATTCACTCTACGTTTACAACGAAAAGATTTCAATTTAATAGTAAATGTGATTAAAATATTTTGTAAAGAAACTTTTCTTGTTAATAATTAAATGATGATTTCATTTGTAGAAATTTTCCTGTTGTAACTTAAGAACTTTAACAAAGCTGGTTAATCAAAATTTGTTCTGACTGGATACATTCTAATTAATGAATTTTTAAGAGTACAAGATTTCAAAACAAGTGGTTTTGAAATTATGCTACCTGCACTTATTGCTATGAAATTATATAATGTAAGACAGTATGAACATCGCGAATGAATCGATAATTGAAATTCTACTTCTTCCTAGAAGTGTTATTCTGAGAAAACCGACAATATGATGGTATCCTCAATCCAACAAAATAGTTCCACAACTCAAATGTAAAGCTATGCTACCCGTAATAAATTAGTACTTGATTATTCAGTCGGGTATGCCCTTTCAGAATAAGTCAGATTTTGTTGATCCCCATAAGCGGCGAAAAAATAAAAAATAGAGAGGGCGTGAACATTATATTTGTAAACCATCGCCATTCCAAGCGATATAAAAGGTTTTGAAAATTTGCTGCTATTAACATATTAGTGCTAAATTATGAAGCCTAGTACTCCCTTAAGAAAAAGTCAGTTTTTGATTTTAGGGAACCTCATAAACGAGCAAAAATTAAAAATAGGGAGCGCCAAACATTATATTTGTAAAGCATCGTCATTCCAAACGATATGAGGTTTCAAAAATTTGCTGCTATTAACATATTAGTGCTAGATTATGAAGCCGAGTATTCCCACTCACGGACGCACGCAAGTACGCACGCAAGCACGCAAGCACACACACATACACGCATATACACACGCACGCACGCTCGCAAGCACGAACGCATGCACCCACGCTAGCACGCGCGCCCGCATGCACCCACGCACGCAGGTGAGCACGTACGCATGCGCACACGCACGTGCGCTCTCACGCACGCACGCACGGACACACATACACGCACGCACACACCCACGCACGCACACACGCTCACGCACACACAGACCAATTTTTATAAACATGTTTTTCGGACGCAGGGGCCCCAAAACGTGTATTTCCACTAAAATTTCGACATCGAAAATTTTGGACGAAAACAAAACTTTTTCTATACTATATTTCATATAGGTATGGGAAAATAAAAATAATTTGTCTTCAACATAGAAAAATAAAGCCAAACTTTAATGGAATTTATTTTAGAAAAAAAGATTTATAGGAGTTTATGTAAATACATAAGTTGTAGCTCCGACAAAAGAACGTATTTCCTATAGCCCATAAAACTATAAAATTAAAAGTAAGAAGACCTATTAGAAATCACGGAAGATGTTCCGACAAAACAAATTCAAAGAAAAGTTGTAAAAGAATAGAAACCTGAACGTGTGAATTTAAACGATCATTTTAACAAAGTGAGAACTATCATAGAAAGACATAGTTTAAAATATGTCCCCAAAGGTTGCCGTAGCAACGTTTTCTTGGTTTACATACAAGTGAATAAAATTCGGTTTAAATCACTTATAAGTTAGTATGTGTTTACAAGAACTAAGTTACCTTAGAAGATGGCTGGCAAGCAATATTTACTATAATTGGTATGAAGATGAGTTCCTCTCCACGTATATGTAACTCTGACCAATTTCCCTATACAGCCTGGAAGTATCACCAGTTGTTGCGGCTAGGAAGCAATCAAATCAGTCTATCTACCACTCGATGGAATGGAATTTTGTCATATAAACCCTTTTACAACAAACTATTCATAATTATTTTTGAAAACTTTTGTAATATTAGGTTGTAAGATATAAACAAAGGATTATCATGCACCTTTTATATCAACCATCTATTGTTTACAAAAAATGCGGGATTTCCTTTAAAAACTATAAGTGCAGGCTGGCCTAAATTTATTATAAAAATTTATACTAGACCAAAAATTGGTTTTAAATTTTTCTATATTTAATTTTATTCTTATTCTACATATCAGTTATTGAAAATAAATACGTTTATTGATTTTACTGGAAGATATGTGAAAATATTCTAAATTTTGAGGTAAATATAATCTTTGAAGTAATTGCCCTTGTATCTATAAGTACAAATGTAAACCAAGGATTATTCTCAAAATAAATTTTAATTTACAGTGCCCGCTCAATTAAAAATTATTAAATCGCGCTTTATAAAGAGTTGCAGGCAAAAGAAAGTCCAGTTGTTTATTTGCCAAATAAAATAATTTTTAGGGTTGTTAATTCTGATAATTAATTTGTGTCGCCCTTATAGAGGTTTCTTATTGCTTCTTAAAAGGAATGAGATAAAAAATTTCCTCCTAAGTGTTTATTTAGTTCTGAGTTTTTTGAGTTCGGTATGAAGGAGAAAAAATAAATCGCAACTATATCAGTTGAACTGAAGTTATTGTGTTTATTTTTACAGCAATAATGAAAATTAGAAAAATAACTTTGATTTAGAACATCTACTTTAAATTTAAAATTTTAGCTTGAATAATAACATCTTTCCTCATAACCTACATTAACATAAAAAAATTTGGTGTGAGACAGCACACCACTTTCTCTTAGATTCTTGTAACGGACACCCACCCAAGTTACTGCATATGCAAAAACCTGCAACTCCAGAGATTGCCCCTGAAAACCCGCTTCAACGCATTTCTTCAGGAAAACCTCTAAGTTCGCGGAAAAGGATGTCAAAAACATAAGAACTATAGCAAGTTTCAAAAACATTGTTAGAAACGTTTTCGAGAAAATCGCAAAAAACTTCAAAATCACAAGAATAAAGTGGCACTTCCGGTCCCTAGATTTTAACAAATTCTAGACGTCTCATGCGTAAAACATAAAAAACTTAAATATAGAATTTAAAAACATCGTTTCTGCCGATTTCGAGAAAATCTCGAAAAACCAAGAACAGCAAGAGTAAAGTGCACTTCCGGTCATTAGATTTTAACTAAATTCTTGACATTTCATGTGCAGAAGATAAGAAACTTAAATATAAAACTTTAAAAAAATCGTTGGAATCGATTTCGAGAAAATCTCGAACAACCGAAAAATGACAAGAGTAAAGTAGCACTTGCGGTCATTAGATTTTAATTCCATTCTTGACATCTTATGCACAATAGATAAAAAACAAAATATAAAATTTAAAAAAATCGTTGTAGCCAATTTCGAGGAAACCTTGAAAAACCAAAAAATGACAAAAGTAAAGTTGCACTTCCGGTCATTGGATCTAAACTAAATTCCCAATACCTAATGTGCAGAAGATAAAAAATATAAATGTAAAATTTAAAAAAAGGGTTAGTGCCAATTTCGGGAGAATCTTGAAAAACTAAAAAATTACAAGAGGAAAGTGGCACTTCCGATCATTAGATTTTAAATCAATTCTTGACATCTTATGTACAACAGATAGAAAACTTAAAAAAAAAGTTAAAAAATCCTTGGATCCGATTTCAAGAAAATCTCGAAAAACCAAAAAATGAGCAGTTTAAGTAGCACTTACGGTCATTGAATTTTAACTAAATTCTTGACATCACATGTGCAGAAGATAAGAAACTTAAATATAAAATTTTAAAAAATCGTTGGAGTTGATTTCGAGAAAAAGACAGGAGTATAGTGGTACAGCCGGTCATTAGATTTTAATTCCATTCTTGACATCTTATGCCCAAAGCATAAAAAACTTAAATATAAATATTTAAAAAAATCGTAGCCGATTTCGAGAAAATCTCGTAAAACTAAAAAAGAACAAGGGTAAAGTGGGACTTTCGGTGATTAGATTTTAATTCCATTCTTGACATTTTATGCACAAAAGACAAAAAACTGAAATATAAAATTTAAAAAAAATCGTTGGTTTCGATTTCGAGAAAATCTCGAACAACCGAAAAATGACAAGAGTTAAATGGCACCTCCGGTTATTAGATTTTAATTCCATTCTTGAAATCTTATGCACAAAAGATAAAAAACTTAAATATAAATGTTTAAAAAAATCGTTGTAGCCGATTTCAAGAAAATCTCGAAAAACCAAAAAGAACTAGAGTAAAGTGGCCCTTCCGGTTATTGGATTGTAATGAAATTGTTGCAGTCGCATGCGAGGATGAATATAAACTTATATGTAAAATTTTGTTTATCTACGATTTTTCGTTTTCCAGATATTCTGTTCACACACACACACCCACACAGGCACGTGCGCGCGAACGCATGCGCGCGTGCACGCACGTGCGAACGCGCAAATGCACGCGCACGCACATGCACACGCACCCGCACACGCACACGAACATGCACACGCACACGTACACGTACACGCACACGTACACGGACCCGCACGCGCACACGCACATATACACGCACACGTACGCGTACATACTTCCGCACGCGCACACACTCACTCACGCGCTTACGCACATGCACACGCAAACGCGCGCACAAACACACACACACACACACACACACACACACACACAGACGACCAAATTTTAAAAACATGATTTTCGGCCTCAGGTGACCCCAAAACGTGTACTTCCACTAAAATTTCCACTTCGAAAATTTTGAACGAAAACAATACTTTCTCTAAACTATACTTCATACAGGTAAGAGAAAGTAATAAGTCGCAGTATTTTATGAACACATAGTATAATTGCAAATAGATAGCCTCGCCGTTAAAGCTACGTATTATTATAATGTTTCATGAAACGGATTTGACATAATCTAAAAGTTGTTTATAATGTGAGATTTATCTTTAAATTTATATCTCTTAAACGATCTGAGCAGATGCCACTTGAATAAAACAACTTGGTTTTTGTTTGTACCTAATGATGGAGTATTATTTTCTAATTATACGCGCTCAACTTGCACATTAAGTTAATTCTTATTTTACAAAAGAGAAAAAGAGTCACATTTGATAATTTTTCATATTTAACAATATGCACCCACGACAGCAATTAATGTTACTTTTATGTATTGTTTTAATGTTCTACTAACAAGGAAAGGGCTGCAACCCGAACCCACCGATGTCATTGATTTTTTGATATGTTGTAGAACATCAAAAAATAAAAGACACGTATTTTTTTTATCTGCTGTAAGGCACTTTTAAGACATGAAAACCACCCT
>JAHWXV010072722.1:0-10669 GCA_024586415.1 Phrixothrix hirtus
CCCCCCCCCCCCGACCATATTGAAAAATGGCCAATTTTGTTTCATAGTCAGGCAGATTTTTTCAAAGTCCTTGTAGAGCAACATAAATTATTATTTAAAAATTTGTTATTCACTTGTAAGGGGCTGCACGGCAGTTTCAAAAATGTTTACTTTCGTTATCAATAAAGTTGAGTTATTTGACAAGAATTTGTGACACATCGTAATTAGGAAAATTTCATTTTCGAGGTATATTTAATTACTTTTAATTCCTCCTATTAGTTGCAGAAATTGTATTTGATGCCATATCGTCGACTAAGAATATAAAAATGCCGAGTTCATCCTGATCAATTTTGCAGGAGAACAGATCCATGCAGAAAGACAATCACCCAAACATGCTACTGTAACTACATGCTTACATTTGTAAGATATCAGTTTACACTAAAATCGACACACAAGGTATTAGCAAGTTTACCGTTTTTGTTTTACGAAGAAAAGATAACGTGTATCGTTTTATCACATCAGCGACATGCGGTGGTTACTAAGCTTGGTCATATAATTCATGTTCTATTGTACTAACATTTAATCCCAATATCAAAAAGTAGACTAGGCAGCTACATTCGTAGTCAACGATATAAAACTTTCAATTTTCAGAGGATTCTTTGATTTAGTTTCCTCGGTTTAAAATTCGAAAGATTTTAGCCTAATTTGTTGCATATATTTAGTATATTTTTTGCCTATTATAATACTATTTAGTCACCATTATAAATACAGGAACACATGCAAATAATTAAACAACAAAATTCTGCTACTGCCATTTTTCTCTGTTAACGAAATTTCTTTTCAACCGCCAAAGTTTAGCAATAACTGCCAAGTTTCCAATGAACCCAAGATTTTTATTTTTTTAGCTGTATAAAGCTCTAAGGGCTCTGTTGTTGTTTCAGCCAGCCGAAATGAGGCCCTATCTGTGTTTTCCTATTACTTGCTACATTTCTCACAGATAACGAATATCGAAAGTAAAATCAAATGATTTGTCACAGAGGACAAGAACAAAAATTTCAAAATTTTATGAACTGAATACAAAATCCGGCCCGAGTAATATGCGGTTAGCATGTATGTATATACATCTAAAAGATGTTCAAACTTAGCCAAGTCGGTAAATTTTTCAGCGCAAGTAATTTAAAAACGTTAAATAGTAAGTTTCGTGCTAATGTGATTGGCCGTCAAAAATCCCCACTGGGAATTGGAACACCTCTAGGTTTGATTAAATTTTAGCAGACGGCCCAAGTAGAGCTATGAGAGCAAAGGAAATTTTTGCATCCCGAAACTTCAGCCACAAAAAATGATACAAAAATTTTGCCTTGCAATTGGCATTAAATGTCAATACAAAATCAGATCTGTAAAACTGCAATGTTTGCTACCAATGAAGAAGAAGAATTCCAAAATCTTCATCTTCAGACTTACAAAGAAAGACAGAATTAAATCAAAGCAATTATATTTTGCTATTTTAAATGTGCATCTAGAAAAAAGGGATTCTATAATCGTGTAGGTAAATAACCAATTAAGTGGTAATGGGCGCGGAGGGCGACTGCGCATGTTCCACACAAGAGCCACTGCTACTTCTAGCGTCTTTACGCCATTGTGAGCCGAGTTGCAGGCATGTAAACATGGCTACTACGCTTAACTTTTTCGTCAAGTGCGAGTTGTGTAGTGTAATTCGGTTTCATCAAGTAGAAGGTGCAGCTGAGAACCATCCAGAACAAAAGAGGCATGCTAACATCTTGAAGTCTTCTAATTCATGACAACGCCAAACTACCAGTGCTGCTGCAACCCAACAGCTTCTTCACCAATTTCGATGTGAAGTTTTTGAACTCCCAGCAAATACCCCGAATTAACGCTGAGCGACTTCTCCCTCTTCCTTGAATTGAAAAAGTAGCTGGGAAGATCATGTGAACTCACTGGCGGCAACATTCGCTAAAAAATGGATTGTAAGACTTGTCCGCAGGTATGACAAATGCCTCAATCTTCATGGTGATCATGTCGATTAGTATTCACATTTGTTTTTGTTTTATCAGAGGTTGAAAAAAATAGGTCTCGTATGACAAATTCTAGCGAACTACAATTTGTTGAATAAATGTAAGAAAGTCCTAAACATTTCGTTGTATTTAAGTACAGAAAGTATACCAAAGTAAAATACGAGGAAAATAGCTAGGAAAAACCTGTTACAGAATTAGTGCTATGAAGATTTGGAGATCAAGATAAACGATTTTACTGATTTCGTACTATTTGTGTTCTATGACTAAAGAATTTGGTTTCAGAAAGGGTAAAATGAAAAACAATGCGAAAAGACGGATCGTGAGCAAAAAAATACAACAAAAGAACTGTTTTAAAATTTGAAGGAATTTCAGTTGACAATGGTGGGAAAAATTGATAAAAGAATGGAAAAACCATTCAAATAAGACAAGAAGTGAAAATAATGCTAGAATTGTTAGAAACATTTAATAATTGCAAATGTTGATATCATGAAGATCTGCAGATAATTATTGTGTAGAAGAAAAATTACTATCGAACTGCCTAATGAAGAAAGCAAATACTAAGAACACAATTGAGATCGAGTAAATCTCGGTAATCACGGCAAAGCACCTGAAGTTGATAAAATAACATTTCCAACGTTCTCAGGTTTTTTCCTGGCCATAATCAGCATTTTCCAAATTTCTAAAATTGTCTAAACCATTACCTTTAGTTTATTTGTCTACGACCATAGGCAAATAAATTCCCTGGCTGTGGGAATATTCTCCGGCATTTTCAAGCTTTCAATGATATCCAAGATGATGGGTAACACCAAACACTGGATAAAGAAGAATTATAAAGATAACATTTCTTGGAATAAATCTCGATCTTGAATAATGATATCGAGAAGATCTGGACCAAAATGGAGAAGAAACGCTTTATGACAAAAAAAACATCTGGAAAAATAATTTTTACTTAGGTTTCCATTAGATGAAGGGCAACTAAGCAAACAGAAAAAAATTGTAGAATGACCAAGATTCGAACAGCTCGCGATAAAAATACTATATGTGGCCACCTTAATGATATTATTGGACAAATTGATGATGTTCAAAATCATCTTGTACAAAATAAGTGTGCTGATGAAATTATTCCAGAATTGTATAAATCACGTACAAGTAAGGAACATCTAAATTTCAAAAAGTCAAAAAATCTCCGACTTAATAAATTTAGTTACATTCAATGATTAAAATTTAATTGCGGACAAATCAGGATTGTTTCTATTTTAAGTATCAGAAATTCAAAATTATTTTCCAAAGGTTAGCGAGCTTAATTAAAACATCCCATTTTTACAACTGCTGCCGAAAGATAATCGAATGAAAGTATAGGAGCTTTTACCCAAATTCTTTTTATGAAACAAAAAGTCCAAAGGTTGGCGCGTATCGGGTCGTTCAAAGTTATTCGCCTTTAGAACGGCGTCGTTGAGCTAAGAATAAATGCGACGCGCCGTTACGTCAGGCAGTATCATACATTAGATCGTAATCCGCATAAAAAATGACCTACCTTCTTAAAATTTGTCCCAGTTAAATAACAAGTTCACGAAATATTCACAAGAATCGCTTTCACGAAATGCCATTATGGTTTGTAAGTACGGAACACATCCTATGTGCGGAGGTTATGAATGGAGAGCGGGGGCCGTACCTCACCATCAAAGAATGGACAAGTAGGTCGACCTACGATGGGAAACTTGCTAGACGTAAAGCACACGACTCGACTATGTAAATCTTTGAGAACGTACGTTACGCTCTTGCTGATGTTGATTGTTCCTACCTGGTATTGTTAAAAAAATGCTGTTTTGTATAAGAAAATCAACAGTTTAGTGTCTTTGTAATTAAAAGCAAGCGACGTGTATAACTTTATTGCCGAAGAAAATTAGAATAAAACTTTTGTTGATTATTTAAGCCTCAAATTTAAAAATTTTAACTTCGGCTCCCACTTCCCCAAAATGTATATTAATAATAAATTTAGATTTCCGATTCAAGATCTGCAGTACCAAAATAAAATGATAAAAGCGTCATGACATGTAGGTTTTATCGATTCTTATTTGTCCAAGATATTCAAATTTCAAGGCCCATAAGAAAAGCAAAATTTCAACTCTGGAGACCCAATTTTTGAATTATGAGCTATTTATTGAAGATTTCGCCGGCCCCGATTGGTCTAGTGGTCAGCATATTTGCTTCTACACTCAAGGGACATGGGTTCAAAGCCGAATGAGGACGGTAAATTTTTCAGCGGAGAAAAATTTAAAAGACATGCCTTCTTCTCGGCTAGTAAAATCATAGGTACCGTGTCAATGTGATGTTTGGAACGTTAAAAATCCTTACTGGCGGTGGAACTCCTCCGGATTCGGCAAAATTCTATATGACAGTTCTAGCCCAGGAGAGCCAAGCGATTTTCCGCAGCCCGAAGCCTCGGTCATCAAACATACATTTAAGATTTTGCATAAACGGGAGAACGGTGTACTGATGTAATCTTGGAGTTATCAAGGACTGAGTATTTTGACGTTAGGCCCAAAATTGAAGATAGGTGAGAATTTAACGCGCGAATAAGTCTCCTGATTGAATGGTAAAAAGTGCCACGTGACGAAGTTTTTCAAGGTTTAGGCCCATAGATTGCTGAGTTGGAAAAATTGATATTTCAGCACAGTTCGCTCCAAATCAAATTTAAATAAATTTTTGTTCTTCATAGGACACATCTTCCAACGCTATCGTCAAGAACGTGCACTTAGATGATTCCTAACCATGATTAGTTGCTGAAAATTCTTATCGCAAAAAAGAGTGCGCCATCAGCGAAGACGTTGATATTTCAGTTTTTTTAATATGATGCCGATTGTTTGATCATTTTATTCATATTTTTTGAATTCCTTGCGGTCGAACAAAAATTAGAACAGATCATAGAAGTGGAAACGTATGGATTCAGACAAGAAATTTTTAAAAACCCTGAGGTAAAATTTATCAAATTTTCAGAATTTCAGCTTGAGATCACCGATCGATAGTTTAGCATATTTTTTCCAGTTACAGCACAACAAATGAAGAACGTTCTTCAGATCAACAAGTACAAAATAAAATGTCGTTTTGCCAAGGTTGTCAAAACCCACAGTCGTTTGGTTTAATGATGGTTTAGAAGCAAAAAATGCGATAGTGAGACGCCTGGTTAAACGAAAAAATTTTGAACATCTTTCCTGATTAAAATATTTCAATGTACATATTTATAGAGCAATGGTGCAATGTGATCAAAAAACACCTCTTAAATTTCGAAAAAGCGAAGATTAAAGGAATTAATGAAAGCCTGAGTAAACAGACTACGTTGACAACATTAGGAAAGTTCTCCAGAAGGTTTCCTACTTTCTATGGAACCGTTGGAAGGTACATTCAAAAGACGTATGTAAATGCCCAAAATAGATACAATTTTCCAACAACGAAATCATACAAGGAGATGATGGTTTTTACACGGATAACATACGAAAGTATCTAAACGAGGAGTTTAAGGGGAAAAAGCAATTCGCCGATAAAATTTTGGTTTGGTGGTACTAAAAATTTGTACCAAGATATGCTAAATGTACAAGCCAAAAATTTTTTTTCCGCCATTTTTGTCGAGCCCACCAAAATGCCAATCAGAACCAAATTACACACTAAGGTTCCAAATTGATGCACGTCATGCACCCGTGTAGTAATATCAAGAAAAACAAATCTAGGAAGTATTTGATCAAATTCGTATTAATTATCATTTCTTCTAATAGAACCATGACCTTAACGCGAATATATTGATCATTCACTTCAATTGTAAATTAAATTATTGATGAAAAATTTTCCACTAGGCTTTCGCCTAAACTGTGTAAGGGGCTCACATCTCCAGGCTTACGGAGGAGGGCCAATATAGTTACGTTAAGAATTTTATAATTAGTGAACTTTTTAGGGTATAAAGCAGGCCGTTCGAAAACTTGGTTCAGATCTTTGTCATCAATTTGATGACCAAGATATTTGGAACAAATCAGCGTTTCTAAATTTTTTGATACGCGGAATCCATTTTTAATGGACAGTATGTTTTAATGCAACATGCAGAACACGTAAATTTCGTGGAACTCCTGATTGATCTTCACAGAACCCCAGGGTTTTGTGAAACACAGTTTAAGAAACGCTTCTCTAGTTTTTAACCGTAACACATTCTTTAGCTAGTAGTTATCGTAAGCTTTGAAGAAACCGACCCTTTAGAGGGCTTAGGCGAGAACGTTTAGCGCGAACAATTATTTTTGAAGAAAGCTTCTTTTCATTGATATACCAATTAGTTTACAAATGTTTGTTTCAATCTTATATAAACATTTTTTTGTTTTTGGTGACATGCTTTGAAATGAGAAAACTCCCTAGTATTTAGGGGAGCCTCCAAGTGTTTCAATCGCCCAGTGGGGATTTTTATATTTTACATGAATGTCCAAGAATGGTAGATAGTTTTTAAACTTAGATGGGCTTGAACCTGTGTTCACCGAGTCCGGCTATTTAAAACGAGTTTTGCAAAACTTACGTTTCTACTTTTGTAACTTATTTCGCTACATTTCAAACTGATTATAAAATTTCTAAAATATGTAAATTGAAAACGTGCGTGATGCTTCCGTTCGTGAATTAAATCAAACAGAAAAATTTAGTTTTATAATAAAACAAGATGTGATTTATGATAAATAATGAAAAACTTTTTTCGAAAGTAGAATGCCATTATACGAAAAAACCCAAGAGGAAATTTTTCAAAAACCCAATTCGTCTGATGAGGTCAAGTCTAGGTGGCGTTTATCCTTCTTTATGAAAACCAAAGAGAGCTGTGCTCCTTTAAGGCGAAGTCTAAACACTATTTTCGATGCTTTTGCAAACCGTGGTTTTAAAGCACATCTTTAAATCATAGTCTAAAACTTCGTTTAGGTCGAGAACCGGAAAACCTTGTCTCTGCAAACCAAGTCTCGAAAACTTTGTCTTCAAAATTGACCCTTTGTCTTAAACGCAACCGCAGGGGAGCAAGAGTATTTAGCACAGTCTGAAAACTATAGAATCATCTTAATGAATTATGTAATACCTAGAATTAAATATGGTCGTTCGAAATACACTTAAAATAAAAAGTAGAAAAGTATTTTCGGAAACAAGTCGAAAAGTGCAGAATGGAAAGGCGGCTCGGGGGTTTCTTTCAACTCTAAAATTTTATAATTAAACGGTAATAAACAACCACGTATGTTTGGGTTTGTTTAGTTTTAAAACGGGTAAAAAACCATGGGGTTCCAAAATTTCACAACACATTTTCGACGTTTTGGAGAAAAAAGACAAATAAATTAAATTATTCTGTATTTAAATAGCGCATATAAATATTTTCTTAAAAGGATGTAATTTAGTGTACAAGTTTTGGTTATTAGTTTATCTTCAAATCTTACATTTCTGTTGGTTTAGCTGATAATCAAAATAAACTCTGATCCCTGGTTTTATTTGAAATGATAACGCATTTTTTATGTAATTTTTAAATGGAGCAATGGTAAAAAATTAAAATAAAAATAACGTTAAGTCTGAAAAGTAGATTTAATTAGGCGAAACGTTAAATACCGCGTCTATTAAAAGGAAACGCGTGTCGATTCAGTTTTATGAATGAAAGAGTTTTACGTACATAACCGAAATGCCGGTTATTAACCTTTGCGGCAAATCCACATCCCGCAAAGCCTACTTAAACTTTTTCCCTTTAAATATTAAATATTTTGTCGGATCTTTAGAATGCGGTGCGCACAGTGCACTTATAAAGGAAACGTTTCTACGACAATGGAATGTTACGATAAAAAAATATTTACCGCACAAATGCAATTTTACGATGCAGCTCTAAAAATAGGTAATAAAATGTTGTACGGCCGCTGACCACAACACAGAACATTCCTTGAACACTTATTAAAATGGCTTCCGTGCTTTCAAAAGCTTTTGTTTGATTGCTGCACAAAGAATTTTGTATTGCACTTCCTTATTATAGCGCCTGGCCATTCAACCTGTACGACCGATTTTTCGACGGCAAACCAACCATTTAGGCCACGCATCGTAATATTTCTACATACATTTTATTGAACTATATAAATTTTATAGCGTGTTGAAAACATAAAGATAAAAGTGGGTTAACTGTCGAATGGAAAAAAGTGACAATAAAAATGAGAATTCTACAAAAAAAATAACCAAGGTAAAACTAGTTCACGCCGAATGAATGGCGGACGTAGACCCTATCACTGGGAAAAAACGTGCTGTTCCTGAGGGAACCTGTCAACGGTGAGAATTGGCCGTGGGAAGTTCTGTGTACGGTATACAACAATGGGAAATATCACATAATGCACTCTCTGAAGATCTTTTATTTACTTACACGGGATTACTTTTCAAAATTCTAAGGTCATGCACGACAAACATTTGGGAAAAACAAGTTACGCTATTGTTTTGATTGTAAACCCAACTTGCAAATTCCGTCTATTGTGCACCATCACAAAACGACTTCATTTAACCGAAAGTTTTGTTTTCTAAAGAATTCACATCTATACCGACCGATTTATTTTAATATTCATAAATAAAACAACCAATCAAATAATACATTCTGTAAAATTGAAAACAGCTGCCGCCATTTATTAATAACTTGACAAACTTATTTTGATTTATAGAAACTATGCAGTGAGAAGCGTACTTTAAATAATTACAGATTTCTACAAATTTCAATAACAAAAATTCCGATTGTGGCAAATCAATCTGGGCAAAATCGCACATTCTTCATCAGGTGCCAATATTCCGTATTCTGCGGCTTTGACAAAATGACTATAATTAAAATAATAAACAACTTTGGACTAGTCGACGTTTCGTTCGCTTTTATAAAGAACATCATCAGTCGCAACTTGAGAGTCAAAATTTTACACATTTAGGCCAAGTAATGCGACAACTTATCGAATAGGTAGCGATAATTACGTGGCTCAAATCTTCCAGTTAATTTCCTTCCCGTTTTCTAACAAGCGACCCAATTTAACCGATATTTGTTATGTCGCTTCTTAGCATCTTTTCATGCGACACACGCGACTTGACAGAAGCTCTCCTCAGTTCATTTTTATATCCAGTACCTTGCATAACAAATCTCGAACCCCTGGCAAATGTTTCCCCAGTTAGCATCGCTGCTTAACAACAAGCCACTGTCAAATAAGCAGGGTGAAAATTGCGCAATCGATATTCGTAAGCCTAAAACTTAATAGTACATAGACAAAGTTTAATGCAAGAATAAAATAAAACCAACTTTGAGTAATGACGGCTGAATAACTGTTTAATACAGGGTGTAAATATAATAAGCGACATTGCACAACATCGATATTGTCAAATTTTTGGACGCGTCTGTTTTTGGGATCAAAAGAGCGCTTTGCACACTTACTATTCGAGTGTATGCGAACGCAGTCCATGATAATTTTAAACATTTTACAATACAATAAAGAAAATAAAATGTTTTAGTAAAAGTATACCTAGAAAATAAGTTGTGATTTCTGACAAAGATCCGCATTTTCCTGTAATTCATAAACCTTAAAATTAAATTTAGAAACGTCTATTATGGAATCACAACGTTTCTCAAAACAAATTCACAGAAATCTTGTAAAAGGATTAAACGCCAACTTAAAAACTAGGTGAATATTTTAAGAAAGTACAATCTAAGTGGGCGTGTGCGTTTCCAATTGTTAAATTAAGATGAAACCAAGGGTCGTCATAGCAACGACCTAAATGTTCCGCAAAGCATCTTCGCCATAAATGATTTAAGGTAAGTTCATCCCAAGGGATAAGGTCCATCAAACATACTAAATAACTACCAACTTACCAATGCAGTCTGGAATTATCACAAGTTAATGGAGCTAGGAAGCATTCAACCGAAGTCTACCTACCACCCGATAACGAAATCCTAAGTCATATATGCAAATAAATATTATATGTATAGAGTAATTTTAAAGACAATTGTCGGTAAATAAAAATTCTTTCACAACAAATAGTTCATAATTAATTTCAAAAACTTGTTCTATTCGGTCGTAAAATTTAAAACAAAGGATTATCCTGCACCTATAAATCCACAATCTATTGTTCACGCAAAACAGTAAAATTTGTACAAGATTAAGAAGTCGTTTATATTTTTATGCTTATTCGCAATATCACTTATTGAAAATAAATGCATTTATTGTTTTACTGGAAGACATACGAAGGTATTTTAGAATTTCAGGTAACAAGCACCGGTGTGATTGCTTTATATTTTTGGGTGACAAGTATAAATCAAGGATTATGCTTTGGGCAAATTTTAATTTACTGAAGTTCTGTAGCCACTTAATAACGCCGTCTGCTCGACTGAAATGTATTAATTCGCGCTTTATAAAAGGTTGTGCGCAATACATACCCAGCAGCCAATGCGCTGTGATGGAATTTGTTTTAATCTCGATTTAATAATAAAATTCACATTCCTCACATTTTTTAAATTAAACCAACATAAGTGTGCTGCATTCAGAAAACTTGTAACGTTTACACGAATAACGCGAAACGCGATTTAAAAAGAATTCATATTAATTCTACGCATTTTCGCGATATTCTTAAATACGGGAGTGTAATTAAGAAACATTGAATTA